>APFE030836446.1:3024-51431 GCA_000404065.3 Pinus taeda
TAATACCATGGGCCCCTTACATTATTATTAACTACTTGTGGTCCCTTACATGACATGGGTTAACCACCTTATTTAGTATTATGGCCCATCCCCTTATTACATTATTACCTTGGGTACCTCCCTTGGTACCCCATATTATCCCCCCTAGGTATATAACAAATACTGTGTAACAAAGACTTTCTGGAGATCTAGATAAATAGATGATTTCAATGTGGGAACCTCTAGTGAACATAATTGTGCAATTCCACCTCGTTGTTCCTTCTTTAGAATATTTTTCATACCGTTATAGCTTATTATCTTTCCTGGTTTCCCTACGATACCCCTTGATTCAAATTCCTTTCCTTCCACACAAAATTTCATGAAAAGTTCTTGAAAATTAAAAGCTATTGTACCCAAGGATTATAGTCATTGGAATCCTAGTACAACATCAACACCACCCATTGGAATGGAAAGCATTGAGCTATTCAATACATATTATCCCATGGATAGCTTGATATTATGACACTTTCCCGAGCAATTTATGGTTCTTCCACTTGCAACCATCACTTGAAACTATGGTGCTGGATATAGGAAGCAATTTAATTCCTTTTCTATCTTACAATGAACAAAATTATGGGTACTTCCCAAATCAATCAACACTATTACATTTTTCTTCTTGATATGTCCTTCTATCTTGATAGTTTGAGGAGTGGTAATTTTAGCCAATGCATTACAAGATATGGTCGGATTCATTTCTTCTTTACTTAGGGTTTGTTCTTGGAGTATAGCCTCTTCTTTTGACATTTCTTGTTCCTTTTCTTCCTCCTCTTCACAATCTATGTAGAATAATTTCTTCTCAGCACACTTATGACATTTAGTGTATTTTCTATCACAACTATAACAAATCCCTTTTTCTCTTTTTTCTTCCAATTTTTGTGGTGTCAACCTTGTAGGTTGTGGAAGGCTAGGGGCAACAACATTTCCATCTTTATAGTTATGAGTGGTAGGCTTCCTAGTTGCCATAATTTTGCTTTCCATTTTTCTTGCTAACCTGAATGCTTTCTCCAATGAATCAGGTTCCCAAAGGCGAACCTCATGTTGGATATTATCCTTTAAAGTCCCTATGAACACATCAATTCTATGCTCCTCTGGAATATCTTTTACCCTTATGTTCAATTTTTGGAAGTCCTTAATGTGCTCCATCATTGAACCCTTTCGTTTGAAATTTATCAATTGGCTAAAAAATGTGTTGCTTTTTGTATCCTCATAATGTGCTATTATTTATTTCGTAAAAATTTCCCAAGTGACAATTTCTTTACGATACCAAAGCCATCGATACCATACAAACTGATTTGGTTCCAAATATAAGGTTGCAATACGTACCTTTTGTGTGTTTTGCACATTATGGAGAACGAAAAATTGCTACATTTGTAGTATACATGTTCCAGGATCCTTGCCATCAAACTTTCTCATATCTATTTTTAGAACATGGTGGGTCTTCAATCCAACATTAGAGTCTATGAAATCATGATTAACATTTCTTTTGTTCTCATCATGAGTTTCCTTTACTACCCTTTCACCATTAGTGACCATTTCTTGTAGCAACTTATTCAAATTTATCTTCAATTATTCCATCTTATCATCCATGCCATTCATCTTAGCATCCATGCCATTCATCCTAGCTTCCACGCCATCCATCTTAACTTGCATGCCATTCATATTAGCTTCCACACCATTCATCTTGGCTTCATTCACCTTTAGTGAGAGTGAAATTTGTTGTACTTGGTCTTGTAATTTTGATATATCATGTTGCATTTCTTCCTCTTCTTCACGAGTCATGCTAGAGATTTCAGGTTTCTTACTAGGTGTTGCCATTTTATTTTGGGGCATTAATTAATTCTAATAATTCTTCACTATTCCCTTTGAATTCCTTCAAACTAATTTTTCAACACAATCTTATGCAAAATTAAAAAAAAAAACTGCACACCTTTTTTTCACTTTGTAAGAGCTCGATATTGAACTACTTCTATCTCTGTAACTACGGATCTCGAATATCTGAAATCTCGTCCTATGGTATCCCTTTGAGTCCTATTTCTAACCCTGTAAGTTGGATCAAGATTGGATTCTCCAAGGAAGAGTTATGCCAAAATCTCCCATGGTGACCTGATTATAGACTAGTTCACTAGAGCAAACTTGTACAACGTGCCACGTGTCACTGTTGCAACCTTAGTACCTGAAACTAATATAAAAAAAACTAAAGGCTGTCATCTTCTGAAAATTCTTACGAATTTTCAATCTGATGCTCAAAACAAAAGTTATGACGATTTTCCCTAGGTCACCTATTTGGAATGTAATTCGAGAGTCTGCAAAAACCCTAACTTCCTCAAATCATATCTCTGCAAATATAGCGCGACAAGCTCTGAAATTCGGACCCTAAGTTCAGAAAAGTTTTGGATAAAATGGGTTTTTTTGTAGCTTTTGAAACGTCGCAGAAAAATGTTATAGCGAAAATTCCATGATGACCTGTTTAGAGCAGCAAAACCCTAGAATCCAAAGCTCTGATACCAAACGTTAGGAAACCAGCTCACAAAAAGATAGAAAAGATAGATCAATACATTAGAATTCATACTCTTCGAGGGAGCAACCTCCTTTACTTTACATAAATGAAAAATTCTTCAATGATACAAATGACTAAACCTCCCTTCTTTATATAGGAGTGTAAGGAGTCACAATATAATCAAGCCGACATAACAGTGATAACATAAGGGCACAAAAATAACAATAGTGGGTTTCTATGGGGCATACTAATGACAATATGGGGAAAATAGGGGCACAATAATAACAATAAGAGATACAATGACAATAGTAATGGGGGAATCACTAGTATTATAGGGGTCTAACAGACTTCAACATGCATTAAGATGAACTTCATGTAAACAGATATTGTTACTTGTGTTCATATAACAAAGCAAAACATATGGATTCACGCATCAATAAAACATAAACCCAGTATTCATCATAACATAATTACATGCATATATAACATAAGTAAAATATATCATACATCGATAATTCCAAAATAATTGTCTTTATTGATGCTTCAGATCTTTTTTACAGACTCTAACTACCCTACGCACACAGCTGCAAGGGTCTGCGCACTCAACTGTGGACTTCTACCCTAAGCCTCTGTACATGTAGTTGCAGAGCCTCTTTCCTACGCTAAGACTCTTCGCTCTTAACTCTCACAGACCCATTACATCCATCAATGAATCCAAAACATACCAAGAACTGAACTGCTTTAGACTCTTCTAAGACTCTCCTTTTTATGCAATCCCATGGTCCGCAGACCATGGGTAGATCTCCTAAAGCAAACATGACTTACATAAATGAAGGGCGGAAACCCTTTATGACACTTTACATATTCACGCTCCACGACCACAAAATGAAGAGACTTTACACTTTTTTATACAAAAAAATGGGCTTTATGCCCCAAAACTTGGGCTTTTAACCCCAAAAGTGACCCTAGGGGACCTTGTCCCAAAAGGCCCCAAACAAAAATATGGTGAGTCGCCCCCGAGTCACGCTACCGGCACAAATATCTTGTTGCAAAGACCTCCTAGCTCCACTTGAACTACTCAACTTCGATGGTAGATTGCGTCGCTGCCTGCTTAACTCGCTCCACTAGCTGCTCTGTTGCTCGTCCCTCACTATTTGCCTTGATTTTCTTATGTGTTTCTTGCAGGCTAGCCAATTTTCCCTCAATGGTGGTAGTGAGCACATAGGCTTCCTCCAGCCAAGGCCCTAATTTGGCCTTTAGTACTACCTCTCTTCGTTGTGCTATCTCCACATGTTCCTTCAGTCCCTTTGCTTCCTGTATCTTGGCCAACCTTTGTGTGATGGCGACAGTGTGCACTGTCACTTTGACCTCGTCATACCTCTCCTGTAATTCCCTCGCCTCAGTCTCTAGCCTCTGTAGGTTGGGATCTTCCTGCAGACTAGTATGTACCTCCAGTGACTGCTGAAAGAGCGCGGTGCAATCTGTTACCACGACATCTACTACAACAACTGCATCCCTAATAGTTGCCTTGTGCCGCTGTTTGACCTCTGGTGGAGTTGAAGGCTGGGCCTTCAACCCAAGCTTTGTGATATTAAGGTTTATCTCAAACTAAACTTTGGCCAGCTCTGTCTTTGCATCGCACACACTTGCAGTGAGCTTCTGAATTTTGGCCTCCACCAATGCTTCTTCTGGGATATGCAACTTTGGAACGTTTCTTCATGCTTTAGTAACTGCTACCGCAATGTGCTCATTCTTCTGCTGCATATTCTTCCATGTGTTAATTTCCAGAGTATTTTTTATGAACATTTGCGCATTGTTCACCTTTTTTTCATTGATCACGCTCAGCGCGCACTGCTCTCAAGCCTGAAGTTTTGCGATGACACCTGCTTGCAAGGTGTGAAGGGCTTCACTTAGAAGCGTGACCAAGTTAAACCCAACATTCTTGAGAGCATGGATAGTAGCCTTGTCAGCTTCCATTTTTACCCGGTAGTGCGATGGCTCGAGGATCCAAGGAGAGAACCATCTTTGTTGCTTCAGAGGTTCCTGGTGCCAAACTAGTCGACGACACACTGCCCTGCCCTACATGGGTCTGCAATTGAGTAGTTTGGATACGAAACTCACACAGACCCATCTGAATGGAAACAAAGGCTTGCTTCTATTGTTGCTCAAACTGTCGCGGCAGCTTCACAGTCACATCCCTTACTTTATCTCCGATGTCATCCAAGTCACCTTTTGTCAAGGTGATTGGGTTGAGTGATGATTTACTGGCCTTGGACTTCTTCTGCTGCCCTTCTTTCTCCTGCTCCCAAGTGCGCCTCATCCGGAATGGAGTACTCTCCTGGTCTCCACCACCCTGTTCTGATTGCCTCTCTTCATCTTTTGTCTGCATCGAAGGGGACCTCTAACTTTTGTTAGAGTCGTGCTCTTCCTCCCCTTCCTTCTCTTTGTCTTGCTCCTTTTGTAGCCCGCTCTGCTCTGTCTTTTTCCTCAGTCTCCTTTTTCCTCCTTTTAGCCAAATGCTACATCTTCAACTGGGCCTCTACCTTCTTCTGCTTTCTTGTGGACTTATTGGACCAACTGACAAATCTGAGGCCGTGCGCCACTCTGCTAGCCAATGCTCAAGGAGTACTGTGATTACAACATATGTCGCAAGGTATGGGAGATCATACCACTTCTGGAAGGTCCTTCTGCGCCTGGATGGAGATACAGTGGAATTCCAATTTTAACTCCACATGCCTCGACAACTTCTCAAAGACAGTTGGTGATAGCCGCGACTTGCGGTTTATCGTACAATGGATGCTTTCCTCCATTAGCACCCAAAAGAGCTTACTGTCCTTGACCCTCTCAGCGTCCTTTGTGGCCCAAAGTGAAGCAAACTTCGCTACTTCTGGTAGATCTTACACGATCAGAAGGAACTGATTGTCCTCCGGTAATTCCCATGCGACTAGTACGATTGATATAAAAAGCCATGTTTAATGGAAGGTCTTACTTTGGTCTTGTGCTTCTCTGCAATTCGCGAGGAACTTGCTGCAGAGGTAGCACACCCAATTGAATTGTATGCCCTTTGCGCACTGGGCCGCTAATGACACCACTGGTGCCATCACTTCATCTACGTGACACTTCCTCATGATTTTCCCAACCAGGATCTGGGTGGCTACCTTAACCGTGGAGTCGATTATGCTGTAAATTGAGTTTCCACATGGATTATTGACAAGCTTAAACTTGTCCTTCATTCTTTCAGCTAGGTCACATTCACCCACCTTTCCGCAAAATTCCTTGGCCGGATTCAACCTTGACTGTGGTAGTAATGTGGTCCTATGGATCAGCATATCGATGATTGGTATTGTTTCTCCTAACCACAGGCACCCATCATGTACCAAGCATAACAATTGTTTGATCACCATCAAAGTTATGGACGTGCGGTTTTAATGCGACACCCATAGAAAGTTCAATAGTCATGCCTTGTCCACCCCTCTAATCCACTTCCTCGGCTCCAGCACAGTCACACCAGAATCTTTATATAAGACGTGGGTAAAAAATGTATCAATTGCCAAGTAGGGGAACTGCTCAGTATCTGCCAAGTACCAATCCTCTAACTTCATATGTGGGATGCACACCAAGCACGTACCTTCAAATGTGATCTGGTTTGGCAGCAACAGTGTGTTGAGAAAAGTTTCCCTCATCTGGAGCCTTTGGGACCTTCACCTTGCCTTGGAATAGAGGGATGTATTCTAGTAACTTGGAAATAGGGTCTACCCCCAAATATCAATGTCTTCCGCGCCCATACTAGTTTCTTCTATGCCCTCATCGGATTCTAGGTCTACTACCTTACGTTTCTTCTGCGTGGTAGGCTTCTCCTTCTCCTTTATGCTTGTCTTTTTTGTCTTATGCCCCTCTTTTGTCAGCGTAGGCCTCGGCTTGGGTGACCTCGGTGACTTTGGCACTTCTGCGGGCACTTCTACACTTATGACCTTAGGGGAATCTCCCTCAGAGGCCATCAATCCTCCAGCACTTGTGGTTTCCATGGGCACTAGCATGAGGCTAGTAAGGAGCTCTTGGGTTTCCTTAGGCAACCTGTCAAACACTTGAATTGGCCACCAAAGGCTCAAAACTCTCAGGGTTCATGCACAACTGATAGCTCGACACCTCAATTCTCAAAATGCAAAGTGTTTTTCGTTGGGCGACCATCTGTAATTTATAAGAAAATTCGAATTTGAATTCGACTGATCCCCCGAAAATCCATTAACAAATGCTAGATTGGTGCAGATTTCCAAAGCTCTCTCATTTAAATTCTCCCTTAAATGTCGCCTCCCTACTCCTCTTAACCATAGTCTCGCGCCTCCTTTCATCTGCCTGGAGTGCTAAGATTATGCTTCCATCATAGAGTCATCTGGCTAGATCCCTGATGTATGGCTTCAATCGACTGCCATTTACCTTCCCGGAAAATGGTTCTCCATTCAATTTCACCAACAGAACTTCTCCACCATCAGTAATCTCCTTGATGACATAGGGCCCCAACCAATGCATCCAAAAGCTTCCTAGAAATTTATCAAACTTGTTGTCATATAATAACACTAAATCATTTACCAAGAAGGTGTGCAGTTTGATGTGTCGATTGTGCCATTTATTTTCGCGCTCCTTTTGAAGTTGTTGATGGAATCCTGCCAAAAATTTGTCCTCTTTGAGCTACGTCAGTTGCACGAGCCTCTCTTCTAGGGGCTCCACAATCTACCATTCCTTTGAATGTGCTATGTGTAGACTAGGTACAATGTACTCCATCGACATCACAGCTTCTACACCATAAGCCAACCTGAAAGGCATCTGTCCAGATAGCTTTCTGCAAGTCATTCTATAAGCCCATAACACTGCGGGTACGTGCACACTCCAGTCATTTCTTTTGGTGATAAACTTGGAATTCCTACATCAACACATCGATAGTCTCATTAAGAAAATGCATACAACAATCACTCAAAAAAATATTTGGGCAACCAATCCCAGTCAGCACATACTCAAAGATGAAATTTGTTGTTGCTACCCCAGTACAGTCCTTCACAAGCTGCACCTCCACCCATCTAGTCAAATACTTAGTCACGGTGATGATGTACTGCACACTTGTCTTCTTTCCTGGAGGCTGAACTGGTCCTACAAAGTCAATCACCCATTTCTCAAATGGTTGTAATTATAGTTGTAGATTTAGAGGCAGCTCATCCCTCCGTGATGGCCCGCCCTTCCTCTGACATGCATCACATGCATTACAATAAGCCTTGGAATCCTTATGAAGCGTCCGCCACCACAGCCCAGAGCATAAAATCTTCTGCATTGTTTCTTTTGTTGCATAATGTCCTCGTGTAACTCCTCCATGAGTTTCAGTGAGGATGTTGTCTCATTCAAACTCAAGCACATAACGTCGCAGTATTTCATCTGAGCCCATTTTATATAAATGCCTAGCAATGACTAGTATACCCCTCTAGAGCCATTCCTGTTGTCAAAAAGTGTATGATATCTGCAAAGTGATTGTCCATGACACACACTGCAAAGATTTCCACATCAGGCAATACTTCCTCCAAATTAGTAGGCTCCTCTCTTGTTTCAATGCGTGACAAATGATCCGGCCTTGCATTCAATCATCTGGGCTTCACAATGACTTCAAAACCATATTCTTAAAACAACAACATCCATCTACATATCTTCCCCTCTAACACAAGCTCGTTAATTAGGTACTTCAATGTAGAATGGTTTGTATACATCTTGAAGTGTCTGCCTAACAAGTAATGTCTGAACTTCTGGAGTGCGTACACCATAGCCAAACCTTCGCGCTCTGTAATTGAATAGTTCTTCTCAACTTTAGACAAGTTCCTACTCACAAACGCTATAGGGTGATCCAACTCTCCCTCACTAGCCTGTGTCAATACTGCCCCAAGTGCAATACATGATGTGTCCACATGCTTATGAAATTCCTTCGTCCAATCCGGGAAGACTAGGATCAGCATGGTGACCATCTTTTGCTTTAACACATCTAAGCTTTGTTGGCGCTCTTCATTCCAACAGAATGTAGCATCCTTCTTTAGCATCTTCTCCATTAGTGTGGTAATCTAGGCATAACTCTTAATGAACTTTCTATAGTATCTCGTATGCCCCAAAGTTGTGCGCAGCTGTTTCACACTTCTTAGTGCCTCTAAATTAATTATAACTCCTATCTTAGCTAGTTCGACCATTAATCCTTGTCTTCACACCACATGGCCCAGCAAGATTTCGAAAGGAACACAGAACAAAAATTTCTTCAAATTGAGCACGATATGATACCTCCGACATGTATCTAGCATCAATCATAGTCTGGCTACATGGTATTTCACTAGCCCAAACGTTGTCCAATCATCAAATTATACCTCCAGAAATTTGTGAATGAATTCCTTGAACGTCGTGATGACTATGTGCGAAAATATCATCGACGTGTTCTTCAATCCAAAAGGCATTACAATATATTGAAAGCATCCCCATTCAGTCGCGAAGGTCATTTTACTTCTATCTTCAGGAGTGATCTTGATCTGATGGTACCTTAAGAACCCATCAGCGAACAAATATGCTTCATGTCCTCCTACATTATCCAGCACTTTGTCAGTGAACGGAGTTGGAAAGGGATCATGCACGCAAGCATCATTCAACTTCCTGAGATCTATGCATATCCATATCTCATCTTTCTGCTTCTTTTCCTGGAATGCTATTGGGATCACCCAATAAGATTCTTCCACTGGATCAATAATACCTGCCGCAAGCATTTTATCCAACTCTAAGCGAACCCTTTCTTTATACTTTGGATTGAGGCAGTAAGGCCTTTTCTTGATCGGCTTCACATATAGTTTCAACGTAATCTTCATAATTGCCAGGTCCCCTATTATCCCTTTCAAATCCAAAAACTTCGTAGGGAACAAGTCTTGGTATTCATGGAGAAATTTAGTGACCTTATCTATTGTTGCGTCATCCCAGTAGCCCCCAATCATTGCAAATTTCAGCCCCGCCTCTGTCCCAATGTTCACTTGTCTTGTTTTCAGTAGCTCGGTGATATCTGGATTTTCAATTTGTGGTCCCTCAACTTCGCGGTGACCTTCAATATCTAGGATATTAATTTTCCTCGAATCCTCATCTTCTTCTTCAAGAGTCACATTGTAGCATTCCAGCGTGTGGCGCAACTAGGTGGTCCAATCTGGTTGAATTAAGTCCAAGGGATCCCGTGATATTCTAAAGATTGCTGCCTTGACCTCCTGCAATGCCTCATCAATACATTCAAATCCATCCTCAAAGATAAACGTCATCAATAATCCCTATTGCAAAACTTCCCATTCTTCAGTGCCATGGCAAAGCTCAATTTCCAAGTACCAGTTCATCGGTATTACATCCAAAGTATGAAAAAATAGATGCACCCATTCAAGCTGAGGTTCTACTCCATAAACCTTAGTCCACTTGGCTAGGTGATCGTGCGGATCATCCCTTCCACCATATTTCTCTGTTAGCTGAACTTTGGGTTGACCAAACTGCAATCTCATCATCTTTCTGTACACGCGGCAATGATCAAAATTTTCCTTGTGCGTACCCCACCATCTCGCAGGCGTAGTGCAAAACGCCCAATCCAAGGCCTAGAAGCGATGCTTCTCTGGCACTTCCCTTTAAAATGCATCCAAAAATTTGTCGACATCAGTTAAACCATCATAATAAGGCAGAATTATTACCTTCAATGATACACAACACAATGACTTGGTCATCATATTACAACGCAACATAAATACTTCATGCAGTCAATTCTGCGAGTGCTCCAACTCCTCATTTGAATCTGATGTGCTGGAACTTTCATGGTCTGAGGCAATGTGTCCATTTGCTGTTAGATTCACCCAATCCTGATCTGACGTCGTTATTTTATAAATCTGGTCTAGATCATCGTCACTCTCATAATCACAGTCCGATTCAGTATAGCGCGGTCCTTCTGCAGGGTCTAAGGGCACTACTACATGAAGAGATTTCTTCTCAAATATAATCTTCTGCTTCTTCAAATTAATTACCCCGTTCATTTCAGTGGCCCAATCAATCCCAAGGAGCGTAGGGTAGGGATTGATGTCATCCACAATCTCTATTACTTCAAAATCAGCCAATGTGCTCACGCCCTCAATGTCAACTCTCACTCCTTGCAATCTTTCCATGGGGATGATTTTCTGTTGGTTTTCCATCCTTAACTGAATTGGGGACCACTATAGCGCAGGTCTCCCCATTCTCTACCATGTTTGTTTAGGAAAAACATTCACATCTGACCCCAGATCTAGAATCACTTGATCCATCTCATACTCTCCTATCTGCGCAGTGAGCCTCATCTCACCCCCCGTTCTTGCCTTATGCTTACCAATATTCCTGACTATGCACAGTCCATCAAGAGAATTTTCTTTGTTGGCACACTTATTTATAAACTCTTGCAATCCTTTCACAGCCTTGCTAGCGCGCAACATCTTCATACAGGTCTCCAAGAAAGTAGTAAGTGTAGAAGGGTCCATCTCTTTAGCTGGATTATCCTAACTTCCTGACGTAGAGGCCTCAATAAAGCTTTTCTTTTCTTCCATAAACATTTCCCTCGCATGCTCTAGATCAAAACCAACCTCCTTTTCGGGAGCTTTGTGGACCCACTCACTCTCTTTAGGCTGCTTCCCCTTATCTTCACTCTTCGTCACTCCACTCCGCAGCACAATATTTACATTGAGATCCTCTTCGCGAGGCTCAACCCTCATTGTCTGCAGGTTCTGAGTCAACTTCTAAGGTTGCGCCCCCTTTTCACGTATCTTTGTTAATAGTACAAGGAAATCCTTTGTCGCATGGTCAAACTAAGTACAATATCAGCATGACAGATGTTTCAGGTTCGTGCATTCTCGCACGTAGTGTCTCGGTCCCCCACAATTGTAACAAATAACCTGTCCCCGACCTCTAACAAGTCCTCCTCCACCTCGGCCTCGTCCATGCCCCTGATATTCGCCTCTCGCTCCCCCTATGCCTTGGTCCAGAGGTCGTGTTTCTTCCTAGACCCTATATGCGAGCGTTCTATCCATCATTAGCTCATAACTACAACAATTACGCTCATCATGACCCACCGATTAACAGAAGTTGCAGAAGAACTGTTGTGGTGTCTGTACAAATTTCTGCAACAAATGGCAATTGTGTATCACATGTTTTCCAGCTACTTGACAAATAGCACACCATAGCATGGGCCCTATACTTGGCCCTGTTGAAGCTTCTGGCCTCAGAGGCATTGGTCCCCTACTGCAACATAATTTGCGAAGACTGGTCAGAGATCTTTGTCATTCCCTTGACTTTTTCATTTCAGGCACCAAACTTCTTCGCACACCTCTGGACGATCTGCTCTATCTTTCTTCAAACTCTGAAATTCTAGGCACAGGTTCTACAACTGCACGTGAATCTGCTAAACCCCTAAATTAGCATCTTGCATAGGTGTCTCGTGCAATCTCATTGCAATCTCCAGGGCTTTCGCCTAGGTCCCAATCTTTTGCTATGATAAAGCAAGCCTTAGATGAGGCAGGAGTGAAGCCACGAACCATTCATGGTGCTACCCATCCGTAAGATTCATGTTGGCTTCACGAATTGTGCACTTCAATCTCTAATCCAGGTCCAGGGTGTCTTGCCAGGATTCATCACGATCTCCTTGAATCCCACAATTAATTGTGCTTCAAACTTGGGCCTACTGAATTCCTTATTCGGCGCGGTCTGAATATCTGCTAATGAAGCCATTGGGTTATTAGTGTAGCACTTAATGTACCATGTCAACGCACATTCCTGCAAAGCAGTGACCATTGTTGCTTTCTTCATTTGATCATTTGTAATACCCTAGGATTCCCATACTCCCTTCGCGACGAACCAAAATTGGTATGTGTCCTCAGTTCCCGACCCCTTGAACACATACAATTTTATTGCATTCACCATATTGAACGGTGGCGGAGGTGGAAGTAGTGTGGGCAAAGACGTATGCAGCGGAGGTGAAGATGGAGGTGGTGTGGGTGGATGGGGTATTTGCAGGAACCCTTGTCTTATCAACTAAACAACACTTTATGGAGAAGCATGTTTTGCTTCCTCGTCATCACTCAGAGGAGGTCCAATCAGCGGGCTATATTCAGGGCCTATTTTACCTCTATCCATGAAGATCTTTCCACTTTGCATAGCTCCAAATATCAAGGTAACTACACAAACCACTTTTCACACAAGACCATATTAATCCAAGTATTTAAATACCTTAAATACTTACCTCACTATCCCTTGAAGAAATGTTGCTCTGCTTCACGAAGTATCGACTGCAAACTCTGTCAAAAACCCTCCAATGATATGCTCGAGCCAATGATCGACAGCGTGTGTGATCTTATCTTCATAGGCTTCTAATCTCTGCACTAACTCCGGGGTCCAGACTATTGGACCATCGAGCCTCCACCTTCCTTGGTCGTCTACCAATTTCGCAATCCACTCGTATAATTCAACCGGGAAGGAACAAAAGAATATTTCATGTATCTTTGTGTACAGATATGTTTCTAACCACTATTCTTTCGTCAATCATGGATTCCTATTTTCTTCTGCCGCGAACTCATGGATGTTTCTATCCAACCAGTCTTCGATCTCCTTCTTAGTTGGATTCCAGCGATGCGACATCACACATCTCCTTATGCAGTTCCCGGTCCCAGAAACAAAACCATTTTTTGGCTTGATGGTCCCTAACCCAGGTTCAACATTAATTATCCAAGCAAATCCCTACACTATTGGCGTTTTTGGCATCAATCTATGTAGCGCTGACTGAAGTCTCACCTGAAGCAATATGGGGGGATGCAGGAACCAAGTTTCTGCACCCAGAGATGGTAGTGAAGTCATTTTATACCCTAAACCTTCCTTCACGTAGGTTGATAAGCATTTTAGGGCTTATCGATACTCTTCTCTTAGGCATCCTCTAGACCTCTGTGAAGGTCTACGATTTTCCTTCACGTGCCCTAGATAGGCGAATCAGACACTTACGCACTTCTATAATTATTACTTCTGTATTTACCCAGATTAGCTTAAGTATTTGATAATTTCAGCATGCATTAAGATTATCTTTGCGTAAACAGATATTCTTACTTGCGTTCATATAAAAAGAAAAACATATGGATTCACGCATCAATAAAACATAAACCCAATATTCATCATAACATAATCACATGCATTTATAACATAAGTAAAATAGATCATACACCGATAATTCCAGAATAATTCTCTTTATTGATGCTTCAAATATTCTTTACAGACCCTAACTACCTTATGCACATAGCAGTAGGGGTCCGCGCACTCAGCTGTGGACTTCTACCCTAGGCCTCTGCGCACATAGTTGCAGAGCCTCTTTCCTACACTAAGACTCTTCGCTCTTAGCTCTCACAGACCCGTTACATCCATCAATGAATCCAAAACATACCAAGAACTGAACTTCCTTAGACACTTCTGAGACTCTCCTTTTTATACAATCCCATGGTCCACAGACAATGGATAGATCTCCTAAAGCCGACATGACTTACATAAATGAAGGGAGGAAACCCTTTATGAAACTTTACATCTTCGTGCTTCGCAACCACAAAATGCAGAGACTTTACACTTTTTATACAAAAAATTTGGCTTTCTGCCCCAAAACATGGGCTTTTAACCCAAAAAATGACCCTAGGGGACCCTATCCCAACATAACTCAAAGAAAAAGGGCTGTAATTTTAGATAAAAACCCTTGCACAAAGAGGAACTATGCCTTTGCAAGATTACAGGCAGTTCATTGACCTCTGTGACCAAAGCACCCTAGAGGATAGGGCCAAGATATCTGAATTCTCCCTACATAACTTGGCCCTAACAGATTTGAATATGTGAGACCCCAATACAAAGCTAGGGGACTTACAACTCATGGCCTTGGCATCATGGATGAATCATGAGGAGGCTAGAGCTACATAAGTAAAAAGGGTATTGGAAAGAGAAGAAACATAACCCCTTTTCATCAATGGTTGTCATTAGCACCCACAACCTCATTGCGAATGATCCCCAGCTTGCACTAAGATACCTAGCTGCACAAGAGCAAAAAGTCACTCATTTTGAGGAAATGTTGAGATTTCTAGGGGATGAAAGCCAGAAAGCCTACCAAATGAGGTGGAACACCTTTCCCTACAGCCTAAAGACCATGGAATATCATTCTTCTAACAGAATGGGGGATGCACTAGAAAGGACCCCAATGTATAAGTAAGAATTGCAGAGACTCAAAGTCAATTGGATTGGCTTGAAACTCAGTGCACCATTGCTTTTGGGTATGTTAGAAGGGAGAAAAGAGGAGGAAGAAAGAAAGCAGTGGGAGGAGATAGACAAGCATACAGAGTTTTGTCCATAAGAGGAGAAGACTACAATAGAAGCCTGGAATGTCAGCGAGGCCACCAAAGCAATGAAAGACATGGGCATAGATTGAATTGCTAAGAGGATGAGAAACACTTTCAGTAGGGGGGTGATGGTGAGGATCATAAATGGGTAAATTATATGGACCTTAATACAACTCTCCATCTTACTAAAATCAACTTTTCCCATAATTCTTTACATGTTTTGTTATATTTTGCTTAATGAGAAGGGTAAAGAGGAGATGTCATGTCTAGTAGTCTAATGTGAATTGATTGCGGGTTTTGGATAAAAATTTGGCTAATTAAAGTGCATGAACTCGAAGGAGACAAGCAAGAGCTATTTTATGATATGGGATCTCCTTCCTTAACTCCTCACTCACTTGAATATTCCTCCATCGAATATCATCATCTTGGAGTTGCAGACAGCTAAGCCATTAAGATCATTTGTAGCCAAGCCAGTGACAGTTGAAGAACAAATGATCTCAATATTGGGAGTCAAGCCTCCCTAAATTTAAGGAAGTTTTTGGTAACTTCATTTGTATAAACAAGAAGTCCTAGAGCCTCATTAGGATTCAAATTTTTTTTATTATAGCCAAGAAGAATTTTTGAGTTGAAACATTGTGACTGATCACTCTTGTGCATTTTTTTATATTTTAATGAAAATGAGAAGAATTCCCTTGATATAACACTGAGTTGACTCAGAGGTCTGAAGCACTTGGGGTAGGGCCCAACCCTAGCAGTAGAGGTTCCTCTTCTTGTATATGTATGCTTAGATTACATTCATAGTTAGTTGTTGAACTGATTTTGTTGTTGATTAATTTGCAAGTATTGGTATGCTTAATTAGTTTTCTTCCATTTGTGGATAGTTAGAGTAGTGGTATAATAGTGACAAAAGGAATTTTAGAAATGATGGTGATAGTGTTTTTCACCTCATCTCTCTCTTTTGGGATCATGACTTGAGGGACACTTTCATACATTCCAAAAACAAAGTTCTTGCTTTGCTGCATAAAATAGGGTTTCTTAACGAGTAGGTCTTTTTCTTTAAGTCTCTTAGGATGAGTTTCAATTGTCATTTTTAATATCTTAAGTTTGTATTGGTTTTAAATCACTTCCACTCATGCACTTAGTGATTAGATGGTAATCGCTATGTTTTCTTCCATTTAATAAATCTTTCCCATGTATAGTTGAATTTGTGTATAGATGCAGACAAGGATGTGTGTTTGTGAAAGAGCTTCTACATTGCAAGGAGACCTCATCTCGTTTGCCTCATCGAAGCCTTATCCACCCATGTCACCAAAATCCACTAAAATCTCAATCCAAATTCTTGTTTAATAAGCAAAAATTGCCATTTCCATTTAGAAAATCCAACCATCTTGAAGCACTTGCTTGACCTATGGGTAGTGTTCACCCCCTCCATGCATTATTCTCCCATTATCTACCTTTCCCAAGCTTCATTCCACCTTCTAAAACACTTCCTAAGCTTTCGGCCTGTTCTTGTAGTAAAACATGGGATCTTGTAGGAGAACTAGGACATCCTGTAGTTTTCTTGTAGGAAATCCTGTAGTAGCCTATTTTGAGCCTGAATTGAGAAAAATCATCACTGAACCTAAGATTAGGCCTCTACTTGACCTCCATGCCATCAAGATCATTCTAACGCTCGTCCTTCATACTTGTATCCCCTTCCAAAAAGTAGGGAAATATTAGCATTTGCATTCATAAAATGAAAAGATAAATAGAAAGAGTTCTTTTTATTTCCTAATTAGCACATGCATGCAACAGTTAATACTCCCTAGATCAAATTCCATGCTTAGTTATTTTAAATCATCACATGTGATAAATAGGGTTAATCTAGGGTTCTTTTGCAAGCAAAATGTGTCAATGAGTAGATATATAATTTCATGTTACTTTACAAGCTTCTTCCAATTCAGTCTTTCATTCCTTGAAATAGGCAACATTTCTTTTCTTTCATTTAGGATAATTTTCCCTTCTCCAGTTGGTAGTCAGACTTCTTCTAGTCAATAGAAGGTTGGTTTGAGAAACCCTAGTGGTCTATCGCCCCAGTTGAACAGTGACAAGAGTAGACCATTGCATCTATTTGTGTATACAACACTATCACCTCCAAGTTTGTACGAACCCTGGGTTGGTGATGTAAAGTTGCTAGCCCCAGGAGTTGCAGCATTATTGCTGCAATGCTGTCGCTCATTAGTGACAACCAGTAGGATTGCAAGCCAAATCTATGTAGATATCAAGAGAAAGTGGGGTGGGAGGATTTGATAGTTCAACAGATGTGTGTGATGTTATCCCACATCACTCTGCGGTGGTGGAGCTATTCGGTGAGGTGAAGGTAGACAGTCACTTGTGACAACAACTGTGCCTGCCTATGATTGAGTAACTCCAACACCAAAGTATGCTAAGTAGAATTCAATTGATTTCAAGAATTGAAGATTTTCGGATATGTAAAGAAGATACTCAAATATTCCATCGAGAAATTCCCAGTCAATTTCATCTTCGGGAAACCGGTATGCAGTATTACAAAAGCGTGTGTGAAATTATTCAACGAATTCATCAGGTGATTTTTGTAATTTCAGAATTTATTTATTGAGTGCTTTTTGGTCAAAATGATTGAAATCATGATCTCTCTGCGACTATATGAGTAAGAGAATGAATAGATTTTTCTGGCAACGTGGCATACCAATGCATTGGGTGCCCTCGAAGAGTGTAGGCAAACATTGCGTGTAGGTCATGTAATCTTAAAAGATTTCATGTCTTTCACATGAGCCTACAACGTTGGCCGCGTATGTTATTCTTTTGACCTGCGAGAAGATGCTAGAATACCAAATATGTGAACAAAGATAACCCAGAACACAGAACAATGAGAAATAACAACATGTATTTTATTATTCAGAAAGGAAAGCAATGTTCACTTGCCTCTTCGAGGGGGCAACCTCCAATTGAGCAAGGCTCAATTACAAAATAAGACACAACACTCTTCAATGGGGAGTCTCTATCCTTTATACAGGATTCATACATGAAATACCATGGGCCAGTACCATAGTTCTTATTAATACCATCTATCTAATACCATGGCCCATTTGCAACTAATTGTGGTCTCTTCTTTAAATGCGGGTCAACCACTTACAATTATTAATATGGCCTTTATTGACTCTTTAACTAACTATAACTATGACTTGACCCTATTACATAAATAAGGGGGTTAGGGTTGGAACCTAACATGCCCTCCCCCATAAAAATAGCCTTTTCCTCAAGGCTGAAGCTACTGAAACTGCTGAAGAGTAGTGGCTGGTTCCTAGGTCGCATCTTCTGGAGAGGTGTCTTTCCACTTGACGAGAGCTTCCTTGATCATGCGGTCATGTAGGTATTGTTCTCGCGTGTCAAGAACCTGTTCAAGTTCGAGCCAGATTGAACCTTCCTCATCCAATTCCAGTGGCCTGGTTTGAATTATGCAATTGTTTCCCACCACTTCCTTGAGGCATGAGACATGGAAGACAGGACGGATTTTTGCAGTGGGCGGCAAGGCTAGCTTGTAGGCCACTTCTCCGATGCGTTGAAGTATTTGATACGGTCCGTAGAATTTTGGAGATAATTTCTGACAACCCTTGTCTTTGAGTGATGTTTGCTTATATGGTTGCAGCCTCAAGAATACCTTATCCCCTTCTTGAAATGTGCGCTCTGAACGATGTTGGTCTGCCTATTGGTTCATGTGATTTTTATCTTGATAATGATTATCTTTGAGGTGGGCAAGCATGGTTGCACAGTTCTGTAGGAGTTGATCCACTGCTTGTACCTTAGAGCATCCTGGGATATAAGAAGTAGGTGAAGGGGGGAGTTGAGCATAAACTGCTTCATATGAAGTCATCTTGGTGGTGGTATGATAGTTAGTATTATACTACCATTTGGCTAGAGGTAACCACTGTACCCATAGATGTTGCTTTTCTGAAGTGAAACACCTAAGGTAGGTCTCTAGACATTTGTTGACTACTTTAGTTTGACCATCAGTTTGGGAATGATAGGAAGTACTGAGTTGTAGTTGGGTATCTTGTAGCCTGAAGAGTTCCTACCAAAAGTTACTGGTTAAGATCGGGTCACGATCAGACACAATGGAAGTGGGCATGCCATGCAATTTGAAGATATGGTCCATGAAAGATTGAGCAACCAAAGCGGGTGTAAAAGGGTGGGGTAGGGCATAAAAATGAGCATACTTAGAAAGTGTATCCACAACCACCATGATGACTGACTTGTTGCCTAACTTCGGAAGATCAGTAATGAAATCCATAGAAACCTCCATCCAGATTGAGGCAGGGATGGGCAATGGCTATAAAGTGCCTCGGGATTTGACTGTTTCTCCTTTGTGGCGCTGACACACATCACACTCAGCTACAAAAGTAAGAATGTCCTTTTCATGCCTATCCAAAAGAATGAACGTAGAGTGTGAGCATAAGTCTTTTGAAAGCCTCAATGGCCTACAATGGGAGATGAGTGCAACTCTGCCATAATGTGACTTTTGAGGGTGGATGTTGGTGTATCACTACCTTGTCCTTGTAGCAAAGAATCTCATCCTACCAAGAGTAGCCCGCTGTGGAATTTGGATCCACCTGCAATTTATTAATGAGTTGGGAGAGTGAAGGATGTGAAAACCATTCCTTGCGAGCCTCTTCAATCCACTCTGGAATGGGAAGATAGATTGCTAGAAGGGTGCTTTCCTCCTCAAATTGGCATGATAAAGCATCTACTACGAAATTTTCCCACCCTTTCTTGTAAATTATCTCATAATCATATCCTAACATTTTGGCTAGCCATTTATTTTGTTGTGGTGAGGATAGGCATTGCTCCAAAAAATATTTAAGTCTTTGATGGTCTGTGCGGATTTGGAAATGCCGCCCCAATAAGTATGGTCGCTAGGTATCCACTGCATGTAAGATGGCCATCATCTCCTTCTCATAGGTAGATAGTCCCAAATTTGTTGCACTTAGTTGTTGGCCGGTGGAGGCCAAGGGTCGACCTTCCTACAATAAGACAACCCCAATCCCCGTACTTGAAGCATCACATTAAATCACAAAAGATTTGGTGAAGTCAGGTAGTGCCAATACTGTTATAGACATATTTGGGCATTGCAACCCCAATCACATATGTCGATAAATAAAGGGCTCTTAAACCCCTAAAAGTGTTGTTTCAAACCCTAAAGGATCAAGGTCAACTGATTACATCATTTCCAAAAAGTTCTCCCTAAAAAACTACTCAGAACTGGTAAAACTGGACCATACAAACTGCTCCATGCTGAGGGTGCGATGCATCTCACCTGTTACACACAAGGGGTGCGATGCATACTAAAAATTCCTTCTATAGGGTGCGATGAGCAAGAGCAGACAAGTGGAATAGGTAGTTTGCTAGGTGGAAACTCAGAGTATCTTCCAGAAACTGCTCATATGACACTTACCTCTCTGAATTTTCCCAGGGATGAGTAAGAGATCATGAAATCTCCAAGTGGAACCAAGAACTATCAGTGAAATGACACTAATCAAAAACCCAGAAGCTGACTCACCTCCCTACAAATATCTATATATGGATCCCTCATCCTAGATATCTAAGAGGTTGGAATTTTTTATTTTGTAAGGAAGTGTTGTTGGTTTCTCTGTGAAACATTATATTGTTGGGTGATATAGCTTTTCATGAGGTGAAGAGGGCTTTCATGATGGGAGGATGGCATTGGATCAGACAACTGGGTTAATGTATACAATTGTATTTGTGTATACAATTGTATGGTTAATTTACATCTGATTCTACATTGTTTATGGTATTATAGATCTCTATGCTTTGGTAGTATTTTGCTGCTTTGCCTCTATAGGTGTTCTTTGAAGTGGGACAAGTGAGAAAGGAGTGGCAAGCTCTATCAAAGGAGAGAGGAAATAAGCAAGGAGCCAAGCGAAAGATTAAGGTTGGTGTTCTCTGCTTCTCTCTTATCTATCTTCCATAAAGGAAAACACAAGTTACTTTGAATTGTTTGTTTCTAAGATAGCTACCCATCTTAGTGGGACTAGCAGATCTGAATAGACACTAGTTTTCCCGAAAACAAAATGGAGACTCCACTAGGGAGCAAATAGTTTGTTTGTTTGTTACTGTTGTTTGCTTTATAAACTACAGACGGAGCCTGAAGTTAAGACAACTAGCCTTCAAACTGCTTTTGCTATGCAACTGCAAAGTAGATCAATGCTGCTTCTATCAATCTTCGGGTTGGTTTATGAACTGAACATCTGACTTGAAAACATCCTAAGTGCCCTCGTGGTAGCTCAATAACCTCATAAGATCATACCCCTATACTTTGTGTTTATTTTCCATCATAAGCTCGGCCTAAATCACTGAACTTAGCTGCAAATTGTGAGTGAAAACCAAGCTCATTCTCATCCCTAGACCATCGCACTGTCTCTCATTGGCAGTTTGGATGCATCACACCTCCCGTGTGCTGTAGGTGAGATGCATCCCTGTTTCCCTTAAGGACAGGTGCTATGATTGAATGATACTGCTTCCCTCTCTGGATTTTGGTTTTTTCTTCATTGTTTTCAGCTTTATTCAGTAGTTTTGCTGCTTATGATCAGTATATCATTGTTGAAGCCTTCTTCCTTTACATTATTCAACCTCCATTGATAAGGAATTGTGAATTTTTTTAATGTACTTTTCATCATTTACAATCCTCCTTTGAAAAGTATATCTTAATCGAACTGTCGTCTTTTGATTCGAAAGTGTCGTAACTGTCGTTTTGAGTCAAGAAAAAGAGTGTCATAAAGTCTTCCTCTTTTAGATAGTTGATAAAACTTTTGTCATTGTATTTTATTTGAATTGTCGATTCTTTGAAGTGTCGAAAATAGTTTTCCATTCGAAATTGAAAGTGTCGTCTTAGTCTTCCTTTCGTTTTGAAAATAAATTGTTGAAGTGTCGCTTTGAAGAAAATAGTTCAGATCTGTACTTAGTTTTCCTTTTTGGCATTCACACATTAAGGAAGCAAAAAAACAAATACATGCATGTGCATTTGCATTTAGGCTGCATGCGGAAATCGATTTAGGAAAAGTGCATTTAGTGTGTGCTCTCTGCTCTCTGTTAAATGAATCTTACTCTTCTTTCCTTAGTAGCTAGGATTTCCATTGCTAAAAGAAAACAAACAATTGTTATCATTTTAGATTGCATATTTAGGAATTGTACATCTA
This sequence comes from Pinus taeda, assembly GCA_000404065.3. Lineage (NCBI taxonomy): Eukaryota > Viridiplantae > Streptophyta > Pinopsida > Pinales > Pinaceae > Pinus > Pinus taeda. The sequence continues at coordinate 25,197 of APFE030836446.1, forward strand.
CATCACGTGGTGAACCTTGAAAGGCAAACTTCTTAAGAAAGATCAACTATAAAATAAACCTCAATGAACATAAAAACGCTTTGTAACCTAACACACAACATCTAGAAGTCTAGGCTAGAGACGTATTCCAACGTCGTAAAGCCTGGTAACTATCGTTTTCATCATAGGTTGGGTGATTCCTCGTCTTTGATACGAAAAGTGCCAGTACGGACTTGTGCTCCCACGTACCGTCGAGTATATATTGGGAGACCACAATAGGCTGATATACTTTATCCTTAGGAAGCCCTGTCTACCACCCTATCGATCACAGTGCACTGAACACAACATTTAGGAAGATTGACTGTCGTACGTAAAGTCCTCAGTAATTTCTCTTTAATCTACCACTAAGGTGTATATTGCAGTTTTACAATTGGTTTGGTAATCCCTCTGTCTAGATTCCTAGAGTAGTCACTTTCGTTCCTTTTTTACTCCTTAAACGAAAAGGTCCATCTAAGCACTTGTCACTTCGGGCTCATTAAAAATCAAAGGCGACTAGAGTCACCTTTAGCTTTTTCTCAACTCTTAAAAATTGAAAAAGCAAGTTGTGTCAAAGCGTCATAAAATTCATTTAATTCGGAATAACATTTTCCCCTTTTAATTTTGAGTTGATCAAGTAATCTGCAATTGTGGAAGAAATTCAATCAAAACCCCATCGTTCGTGGAGACTAACGAGTCAACTGTCTTTGACTCCGGAAATGAAACTATTCCGGGCCAAACGATCTCGTTTAACTGGGACGAAATCTCCTGGTTTATTTGAAACTTGTGTTTCAACATCATCAGAGACTCCATTTACTCCAATTATTTATGGTACCCCTGCCTTTACAGAAGAAGTTCCACAGTTACAAGAGGAAATTAGAACTGATCGTAGTGTAATGGTAAACACTTCTATTCCTGAACCAGCTCCATCTAGGGCTAATTCGGAAGGTGTGACCCCTCCAGTATTTGTCGCTACAAAGACTATACCTTCTTCCGCACTGAAAATATTTTCCAGACCTAACGATCTACCTCTTCCACCTGGACTGATTGCTATAGAAGAGATTGTAGAAGATCTGCCATCCAATACCCCATTGCATTTCGGAACTAGGATCCACCTATATCCTTATCCTACAGAAGTTAGTTTTCTTAATCACCCTTCATCGCAAGTTCCTATCGAATCGCTAGGAAATCTTTTGGATAGACTCAATATGTCTAAACAACCATCAACATCTAGGACTGTGTCATCTAATACAATAGCAACAGAGCCTCCTGCCTCTACTCCAACAATGTTCGCTGGTATACCATCTGTCTCAACTAGTTCTCAACCGCTAGATGGAGTCCACCCAGGGATTGTTTCGACAGCATGGTCTGTTCCTATTTGTTCATCTGGAATTTCTTATGTTGAGTCTCAACAAATTGATCCTTCACATCAGTATCAATTTGGGCAGTCCAGTCTCGAAAGACCAATTTACCCTTTGAACACTGGATTGCCGCCATATGGGGGGCAATATGCTTTTTCATTATTCCCTCTGGGAGAGCAACCATATGAGAGTTCAAAACAAAATTTGGGTCAAGCTGGAATTGAATCCAGTGGTTGGGTACCAATACTGCCTCAACAACCAAGAGTTGTATATTCAATGCAACCAAATCAACCTATGTCAAACATTCCCACTACACTGTTTATTGTGACGGTGTCGCAAGTACAAGCGCTACCTGTTGTATGTCAACCTCAAGTCTCTCAGGTTGTAATACAACAACCTCTTGTCTCCATGACTCAATCACAACCGCAGATTAGTGGCTCCTTAACTAAAGAGACTCAAGCTCAAACAGGTATTATCACCCCTAATCTTGGTCAAACATCCAGTATTGGACAACAGCAAATGGTCCAATAACCATGGTTAGTACAATATCAACAACCACAATTCCAGCAAGCTTACCAAGGACCTGAGCAACAAAGCTTTGCGGGTAATGGGCAACCGTATGTTCAAAACGGTTACCAACAATCATATTATAACGGTTATGCACATCAACCTTATCAAAGTTATCAGCATCAAATACATTATGCTGGTATGCAAAGGCCCACTACTCAGGCAATCCCATCTTCACCTGGGTATGCTTCGCTAAACCTGAATCAACAGTTGCCTTTCGTAGAAACTTTAGAATTACCAGATCTGAATCAGCTAACAAATGATCCAATTGCTTACGCCCCTTGGTGGCCAGCGATTCCTCATAAACTTCTGTTAGATATTCCTAAATTCAATGGAAATCCGGGTGAAGATCCATTGAATCATGTAATGAACTTTCAGTTGTGGTGTTAGTCCAACACCCTCAATGATGATTCGATTAGGCTTCGCCTTTTTCAACGAACGCTAACTGGTCCGATGGTGAAATGGTACATCGAATTGCCTAGAGCTTCATTTGATAACTTCAACACCCTTGCCACTAACTTTTTAACCCATTTTTAGTTACCTATAAGGTACGAAATAGGAAGGAAGCTCCTTACTAATTTTAAACAGACAACAACGACTCACATATCTAATCATATTCATGAGTGGTGACCTTGTTGTCGAATGGTAAAGACATATGTTCCTGATCAACTTCTAGCTGAATGGTTTATTAAGTCATTGTTACCTTCTATTACAGAAGATGTGGCAAAAGGGGGAGTTGTCACTAAAGAGCAAGTTATTGCTCATGCACAATATCTGGACTTGATTTATACTCAGTCTTGAACACTCTATGACAAAATTCTTGATGCTCTTAGACCAGAATTTTTCGTTCCTCCCCCTCCTAAATCAAACAGGGACTCTCATGTCGGCGATGGCGTGATTGGCACCTCAAGTATGCAAACCGCAAAGGCTCAAACTGGTAAAGCCCTTGTAGTTTCCAGCAAAAAATCAAATGACAAACTTCCTGCCTCAGAGGTTAACGTTGTGTCATAAAACAAAGGCAAAGAACCGAAGCAACCAGGGGGTAAGAAGAAAGGGAAAAACAAAAAGAAGAAACAGGAAGATTCGACTCCTGAGAAATCTTCTGGAAACCCTACTAGGCGATAGAAACCTCGTTATCCATGTTTAATATGTAACGACGAGCATTTCATGAGAGATTGTCCACATCGAGCTGAGGGTATGAAATTTTTAAAGACTTCAACTACCTCAGCGGTGTTGACTGATCCGTTTCCAAACCCAGAAACTAACCTAGTTGCTATCGATCATGCTTCCAAATCCCAAGTGCTTATGCTATCCATCTCAAAACAACAAAATGATGCTTTGATATCGATAAGGAATAAATATTATGGGAATCCACAGATGCTGAACAACAAGGCTACAGATCAACCTAGTAGTCCGACAACAACTTCATCTGAAGTTGTGCCACCCATCATTCCTGAACTAACAATAAATCCGCCAAAGGGAGTAGTACATAAATCGACATTTAATCCTCGTGCTCGAGTAGCACAAAATTATAATATAGTAGAGGATCTGGTCCAATCGCCATCCGTTATGTCGACACTTGAAGTACTGCAGAACTACCCCTCCCAAAAGCAGGCTCTATTATCAGCAATAGGTGGGATTGACCCAGCGGATTCGAATCTTGTGGCGTTTAATCATAAGGGATACGAACCTCAGTTACCGGCTCAACTTGCTTTCCTCGTATAGGTAAAAGCCCTCAACAAAAATGTTCATCGAACAATCATTGATGAGGGGGCATCTACCTGTATTATGTCAATTAGTTGTTGGAAAACTTTAGGCTCACCACCTGTTATGAAACCAGCGCAAGAAAAGATAGAAAAGATAGATCAACACCTTAGAATTTAGCCTCTTCGAGGGGGCAACCTCCTTTACATTACATAAATGAACAATTCTTGTATGATTCAAATGAAAATACCTCCTCTCTATATATAGGAGTTTAAGGGGTCATAACATAATCAGAGCCTACATAACAATAATAATGTAAGGGCACAATAATAACAATATGGGCACTACATGGGTACATCAATATAATCAGTGGGTTGTACTAATAATAATAAGGGGTTACACTAGTAGTATAGGGGCCTAATATGCCCCTCTCCTTCAAAACGTGTTGTCCTCAACGCTTGAGTAGTTCTTGATGCTTCTGTATAAAATTATTGCCCTCCCATGTGGAATCTTCAGTGGGTAAATTCTTCCACTTGATGAGATACTCTAAAATTGATCGATTTCGTAGCTGTCGGGTTCTTGTTTCTGGGACTTCTCCAGGTTCCAATATGGTTTTTCCTTCCTCTTCAATTTCTGGCAATATTGTTTGAATTGGGATCTTTTGCAACTTTTGAATAAGTGGCCATACTTCTTCGCCCTTCTTCCATTCATCCCTTGCTTCATTTATCCAATCTGGTTGGATAATAGAAATAGTACAAAGCAATGCTTCCACATCCTCATCCTTGAAGAGTCTTCCCATTCGGTAAGGTCACCATTTTTTAAGTGCATGTAGTATTTCCAACATTTCCTTCTCATAAATAGCTTGCTTGAGAAGTAGCAGTAAAAATACCCAATAGCCTACATCAAAACATTTTTCACTATGATGTTGATCTACCTGTTGTTTCGTTTGATTTTGCATTGAAGTGGCGTTATCCTTTAAAAGTTGGAGAACTTGTTGTTGATGCTCGATGTGATCTTTCACTACTTGAACCTTTTTCTTCTTGATATGTCCTTCTATCTCTAGAGTTTGGGGAGTGGTAATTTCTTCCAATCTTTTACAAGATATGGTCGGATTCAATTGTTGATGCTCGATGTGATCTTTCACTTCTTGAACATTTTTCTTCTTGATATGTCCTTCTATCTTGATAGTTTGAGGAGTGGAATTTCGAACAATGAACTACAAGATATGGTTGGATTCATTTCTTCTTTCTCAATATGATCTTTCACTTCTTGCACCCTTTTCTTCTTGATATGTCCTTCTATCTTGAGAGTTTGAGGAGTGGTAATTCTTGCCAATGCTTTACAAGATATGGTCTGATTTATTTCTTCTTTCGGGTGGGGTCTTGGCATATATCCTCTTATTTTGATGTTTCTTGATCCTTTTCTTCTTCATTTTCATAATCTATGTAAAATAATTTCTTCTTAGCACACTTATGACCTTTAGTACATTTTCTATCACAATTGTAACAAAGCCCTTTTTCTCTTTTTTCTTCCAATTGTTGTGGTGTAACCCTTGTAGGTTGTGGAAAGCTAGGAGAAACAACATTTCCATCTTTATAGTTGTGAGGGGTAGACTTCATTGTTACCATAATTTTACTTTCCAATACGCAACAAAGCCCTTTTACTATTTCCAATTGTTTTGGTGTTGCTCTTTGTATCCTGATAATGTGCTATCATTTCCTCCGTGAAAATTGACCACGTAACAAGTTTTTTACGAGAACAAAGCCCTTTATACCATAAAAATTGATCCGGTTCTAAATATGAATATGCCATACATACCTTTTGTAACAGTGGTACACCATGTAGATCAAAATATTGCTTCATCTGATGTTTCCAATTTACCGAATCCTTGCCATCAAACTTCCTCATCTTGCTTTTTCTTGATTTTAGGAGCTCGAGCTTGAAATGATTGTAACTCTGTACTTTAAGATCTTTAAGTTCTAAAACTGTGACCTGTAGTAGTCCTCTACGTCCTCTTTTCAATGCCACCAGTCTGATCCAAATTGGATTCTCCAAGGAAGAGTTATGCGAAATCTTCCACAGTGACCTGATTATAGACTAGTTCAGTAGAGCGAACTTGTACGACATGCCACGAGTCACTGTTTCGACCCTTATCTCTGAAAACTATATAGAATAAACTACAATCCGTCCTCTTTCTGTACCGTTTTATGAAATTTCAATCCGATGCTCAGAGAAAAAGTTATGACAATTTTCCCCAGGTCACCTATTTGGAATGTAATTCAGGAGTCTACAACAAGACCAACTTCCTCAGATCATATCTCCGCAAATATAGTGCGAAAGGCTCTGAAATTCGAACCCAAGTTGTAGCACGATGTCTTCTCAAATGGGTTTGTTTTTCAACTTATGAAACATCACAGAAAAAGAAATGTTATAGCAAAAATGCCACGATGACCTGTTTGGAGCAGCGAAACCCTAGAATCCAAAGCTCTGATACAAATGTTATAAACCAGCTCAAGAAAAGATAGAAAAGAGAGATCAACGCCTTAGAATTCAGCCTTTTCGAGGGGACAACCTCCTTTACATTACATAAATGAACAATTCTTGGATGATTCAAATGAAAAGACCTCCTCTCTATATATAGGAGTCTAAGGGGTCATAACATAATCAGAGCCTACATAACAATGATAATGTAAGGGCACAATAATAACAATAGTGAGCTTCTATGGGGCACAATAGTAACAATATGGGCACTACATGGGTACATCAATATAATAAGTGGGTTGTATTGATAACAATAAGGGGTTACACTAGTAGTATAGGGGCCTAACAGAAACCAAAACATAAATAAGAAGTTAACTATGAAAAGAGAAAACTAACAACAGATCAAGATGAACATATGGACGCATACCTAGAAGAATTTTGATTGCAATTTTACCTCATGAATATTCAAATTCTCCCATCCATTTTTGATGCAGGAACACATCTTATTTTATATTTATGTATTTATTTAGTTTGGAGAATTTTAGAAAAAAATCTAGATTTTATGGAGACTTATAGAATTTGTTATAGATTTAGTAGTTAGGATAGATTCCTAGAATTGATAGGATTTCTCTCAACTTCCTCCAAATATCCAAGAAGTAGTTTTTCTTTGAGAAATTCCAGAGTCTTCTTCCACAATATTAAATATGCATGTAATTTATTTGTAAAACCAAGTTTTGAAGAGAAAATACATTAATAAATGTTGTGTTTGTTTTTAATGAGGAATTCCTCATCTGGCCTCTATGTCAATTTGGTATCGGAGAAAAGGGGAGTCTCCCTGGGTTTTGTGTGTGCAACGAATGAAGAATGAAGTGTATGTTTTGTTTTACCATTGGTTATGGTAGGTTATGGATACATGCTACCACTGGCGGTGATATGTGCTGGCATCTTTGTCATTGTTGGTATTGTGGCCGTGGTTGTCCTATGTTGTGATTGAGATGGTGCTCTCTGAGCAGTGGAAATGGTTGCCACTATTCTTATCATTTTTATTACTATGAGATCTCTAGCAAAGAGCGTCATGCTTGCTGTCCATTTCTGAGTTCAATTGAGGTATGATAGAAATCCTCTCGAAAATGTTTAAAGTGTTTCAAATTATTTTAAGGAACAGGTATATTTTTGCACTGGAATTACATGTATGCACCATGCAAATTTGAAGATGTCACTCGCAGTACAAAGGAGTTTGAGGAAACAGAACAATGATGAAAAAGAAGAGAAACAGTGGAGTTGCGTATGATGATTGAAATCATGGCAACGTGAAGCCTGTGTAGCATAAGTCGAGGGGAAGAACCGATCAATTGAGCATGTTATTTGTGTGAGAAGGAACCATCCATAAATAAAACCATATACGTGGATAAGAGTAAATGAATATATGGTGGTGCTACCTATTTAATATTCCATATTTTATATAGGTATTATAAAGGTACTTTATTTTAGGAAGGTGATTTGCACCTTAGTACTTTTAAAGGTGATTTGTTATTTTACTTTTAATATCAAAAGGAAGGATCACTTATTAAAGGGAAGAATTTAAGTAAGGGGTTTGTAATTTTAAAAAGTTATTGCTTTTATTTTAATTAAAAAGATAAAGGTAACACATAGAGCTAGGGGAGCTAGGGGAGATGGAATTGGTTGAGGAAGACCAACTGTCAACGAAGTCTTAATCAATGAAGTAAGACATATTCGAACGAAATTAGATGCATTGGAGACAACACACAGAAGAAATGTCAACATTTGTGATATCAACGAAGCAGAAGAAGAAGCTAAAGAAAAAAATCCATAAGAGAAAATGGTCAACTTTGATCGCGAGAATAAGTAGCAAGGCGAGATTGGAAGTAACTATGTACGAGGGAAACTTAAATCTTGAAGAACTCATCAACTAGATCAGTGCCATGGATAAATATTTTTATGATGAAAATGTAGCAGAAGAGAAGTAAGTTCACTGTGACTAGATTAAAAGTACATGTTGCACTATGGTGGGACACTCTGCAAGTTGAGCGGAGGAATAAAAGAAAAGGGAAGATCATTAGTTGGAATTGGATAGTAGCCAAGTTCAAAGGTAATTTTCTTCCTCGAAATTATCAGTTAAATTTTTTTTGATAGATGCAAAATCTCAAGCAGAAATTCATGTTTGTAAAAGAATATACAAAAGAATTTTATAGATTAAGTATAAGGTCTAATCATGTGGAAGCAGATGATGAAAATCTAGCTAGATATATTAATGGCCTAAAATTTGAAATACAAGATGAATTAGATATTTTATCTTTGAAAATTGTTGAAGAATCTTATCAGATAACCCTCAAGATAGAAGAAAAATTAGCAAGGAAGAAAAGTCAAAGAGGAAGGGGAGAAAGTACAGTAAGGAATAGAGGATAATCAAGTAGAGTACCTTTACGTAGAGGAAAATCAAGTAGAGGATATTCAAGTGGAATAGTTCCCATTCAAAAAGTAGAAGGAAATAGTTCACATTAGGCAGAATCATCATCAAGAAGAGATTACAAAGGACGAAGACCACATCAAAGAGGTAGAGGTAGAGCTTTTGTGGTAAGATGTTATACATGTAATAAAGTTGTCCATAAATCTAATGAACTTCTAGAAAGATATTCTAGTCAGGGTAGCATACATGCGGCACAAACTAATACAAGAAGTGTACAATCCTCTACACATGAAAATGTACCCGAAAATAGTGAATCCATAATGATGAAAAGAACTTTATTAAAGTCTCCTAAAGAATTAAAAGAACTTACACAAAGGAAAACATTGTTCAAAACTGTATGTAAATCAGGAGGAAAATGTTGTAAAGTCATTATTGGTAGTGGGAGTATTGATAATACAGTATCCACAGAAATGGTAGAAAAGTTAAATGTAAGGAAAACTAAACATCCTACTCCCTACAAAGTCTCATGGTTGCAAAAGGGACATCAGATACTAGTTAATGAACAATGTGAAGTGGAGTTTCAGATTGGATGTTATAAAGATAAAGTTATTTGTGATGTTATGTCTATGGATGTGTGCCATATTTTGGTTGGAAAACCATGACAATATGACAGGAAATCAATAAATTATGGAAGGAGAAACAACTATACTTTTAAAAAGGATGGAGAAAAACATATAATATTGCCTTTGAAGAATGAAAAAGCACCAGAAGAAGACCTGTAAGGACCTGCGGTCCAAGGCATGACCGCCATGCGACATACGACTCGTTTGGCAAAGGAGCGAGTTGGAAAACATAAGGAAATGCGAGCTTAACTGAAGGTGCGATGGACTTAGGTGATAATGCACACAAGGGAAGGCTGAATGAAGATGTTTTATAGCGTGGGAGCATGGTTGGTGAGCACACGGGCCGACCTACAAGTTATGCAAAGGCTGACACACAAAATGGACAGAATTGCGATGAGTAGGGGCGTTTTACTACGTGGTGGACGAGTCAGCTGGGCAGCTAACTCGCCCAACCATCCATATAACTAAACAAAGGCGTGGAGCATTTGGGAATCATTCAATCAAGCTACGAACAAGCTCTTTGGTGATGGGAAGAGACAAGGTGCGAGGTGCAGATTGAGAAGAAAGCGCAGATTTGGAGATGCGCCTATTCTTGGGCAAAGCACACGGCACGAGTTCGATTATTGATTGAGGACGCGGTGAAGGCACCAGGCACCCAGTTGTGCAAAGGTGTGCACAAGATCTTGGGCATTTTGGGTGAGCGCCCATCCAGTTGTGCGAAGGCTTGACACGTGTGTCTAGGGTAGCTCGGGTAAGTGCCCGCCTGTTGTGCAAGGATAAACGGTGGAGGCTTGGTGGAGTCGTCCGCCGGTGCAAAGTTGGTGAACGAACCAAGGTGCTAAACGGGTGACCGAGTGAGGGTGCGTCGTGCATAACAAAACGGTGGAAACAGGTGAAGTATTGAGATTGTGAACAAAGGTGTGACTCGTGCGGAGGCGCCCGTGTGTAGCGACTTGGTTACGACGAGGCACACCCAAGTTGGGCAAACAACACGATCGTCTGACAAGGTGAACGAAGAGTTGGTGAGTTGTATGGCGACCGTGCGGAGGTGCCGACGTGCTGGGCAACTGAGTTTGCTGAAGTTGAAAATTGGCTAAGTGTAAATTTGGGGTTTCCCAAGATTTAACTTGTAAAGCTTTGTAACATTGAAGATTGTATAATATATTGATTCGGGCATACTCATATTGTAGGGAGTTGCCCCTCCCTTTATACTGTTGTGCATTTCTCTTGTATAATGTTGTTTATGTGAATATTATGGGCTTTCACTTGTATAAAGGATAAAAAGAATACTTGGTAACAAAAATAAAACAAAGTATGGAATGTTAGGCGTAGTCTACAATCGTAAGTATTAGTGAAAAGAAAACGATTGGTAGTGCCACACCTTGCTATAAGCGGTTGAAAGACTACCGCAGGTGTAGGGGCATGACAAGACCAATCCAAGGTAACATTACTTAGTAGAAAATAGTTCCTTCAAGAAATCAAGCATGAGGAGATAAATGTTTCTTTGATCAGTAAGCCAAAGGTAGTCCTCACAAGCACAAATCTGAATGATCTTCCAGAAGAAATTAAAAATATGTTGAATGAATTCATTGATATTGTAGTGGATGATTTACTGATAAGTTTCCTCCCATTTGAGGTATCAACCATCATATTGATCTCATTCTAGGAGCCAACCTTCCAAACAAATTAGCCTATAGAATGACTCCAAGGGAGAGTGAAGAGATTAAAAATCAAGTGTAGCAATTGTTGGATAAGTGTCTCATCCGAGAAAGCTTAAGTTTGTGTGTTTTTCCAATAGTGTTAACTCCAAAGAAGGATGGAGGATGGGGAATGTGTGCAGATTCTCGAGTAATCAACAAAATCAGAATTAGGTACAAGTTTCCATTACCTCATATTGATGATATTATAGATTGTTTAAGTGATGCTTCATATTTTTCTAAAATATATTTAAAAGTGGATATCATGAAATCAGAATCAGAGAAGGTGATGAATGGAAAACAACATTCAAAACTAATAATGGCTCATATGAATGGTTGGTAATTCCCTTCGGACTTACCAATGCTCCCAATACCTTTATGAGGTTAATGAACGAAGTCTCAAAAAGAATTCATTGGAAAAATTGTTACAATTTATCTTGATGATATCTTAATTTACAATCAATCAAAATAAGAGCACCTAAGAAATTTTAGAGATGGTTTTGAAGAAGCTACAACAAGAAGAATCGTTAATCAATTTAAAGAAGTGTAGTTTCATGAAAAAAAAGTATTGTACTTTCGTTTTGTGATTTCAAAGGAAGGCTTAAAGATGGATCGAGGGAAAGTGAAGGCCATAATCAATTGGCCGACCCTAAGAAGCGTTTTAGAGGTAAGAAGATTTCATGGATTGGCAAGTTTTTATAGCAAATTTATCAAAAATTCCAGTGGTATATGTGCTCCAATTGTAGAAACCATTAAAGAAAGAAATACACCATTCCATTGGACAGAATAAACTAATAAAATTTTCAAATGATTAAAGAAAAAAATTACAAAAAACCTATTTTAGCATTTCCATATTTCAACAAGTTGTTCCAGGTTGAGACTGATGTCAGTGGAACTTGAATAGGAGTTGTTCTAAGTCAAGAGGGAAGACCAGTCACCTACTACATTGAAAAACTCGATGAAACCAAGAAAAAATACTCTTCTTATGATAAAGAATTATATGCCATCATAAAAACTTTAAAAAAAATGTAGACATTATCTTATGCCAAAAGAGTTCATCATTTATACATATAATCATGCTTTATGATACATCAACAATCAAACAAATTGACTCAAAGAGATGTTAAATGGATTGAATTCTTACAAAAGTTTACATTTGTTATCAAGCATATAAGTGGGCAATCAAATAAAGTAGCAGATGCATTAAGCAAGATTAATTTAATTATGTAAGAGTTCCAAGTGAATATCTTAGGATTTGATGAACTAAAATATATGTATAAAGATGGTCCAAATTTCAAAGAAGCTTATGCAACTTGTGAAAATCTCGTAAGTAGAGATAGAACTCCATGGTTAGATTACATGAAACGGGAAGGACTTCTGTTCAAAGGAACACAATTATGCATTCCAAGATGTTTTGTGAGGGAAAATATGTTAAAATAAAAACATAGTGGAGGTTTAGCAAGTCATTTTAGGAAAGATAAAACTCTAGCACAATTACAAGCAATCTATTATTGGCCTCTCATGCAAGAAAATGTAAGAATATTTGTTGAAAGATACAGGATATGTTAATATGAAAAAGGAAGAAGTTAGAACACTGGACTATATCAACCCTTACCAATACCAACTCGACCATGGGATTATATAAGCATGGATTTTGTGCTAGGATTGCCCATAACACAAAGAGGAAGTGACTCAATATTTGTTATTGTTGACATATTCTTAAAAATGGCACACTTTATAGCCTTTAAAAAGACAAATGATGCAACAAACATAGAAAATGTGTTCTTCAAAGAAATAGTTAGATTGTATGGATTACCTACAAGTATTGTTTCTGACAATGATGCCAGGTTTGTGGGCCATTTTTGGAGAAATTTATGGAAAAAGTTAGGAACCAATCTCATCTTTAGTTCAGAATATCATCCCTAGACTTATGGCGAGGAAAAGGTGGTAAATAGAAGTCTTGGAAATATCTTGAGTTTCATAAGTGAACATCCCAAGTAATGGGCTCAAGTACTTATTTAGGAAAAATTAGCATATAATGACTCACCTAACAAAAGTATAGGATTAAGCCCATTCCAAATTGTTTATGGAATGCATCCAAGAGGAATTTATGAGTTAACGAACTTTGGAAAACAATAATTTAGAAGTGTAGATGGTGAAGATTTTGCAGCTAGTATGCAATAAAGACATGATCGAGTCAAGAAACAATTACAAGAAAGAAACAACAAATATAAATGAAGAGTACACTCCAAAAGAAGACAACTAGACTTTGATGTCGAAGACTTGGTTATGGCACATCTTCAGAAAGAAATATTTCCTAAAGGGGAATATAATAAGTTAAAACTGAAAAAGATCGGACCATGCAAAATTTTGAGGAAATTTTCCTCGAATTCTTATGAAATAGAACTACCCAAAGGCTTTATAATTTCACCAATATTTAATATTTCAGATGTATACCCCTTTAAGGAACCAGTAAAGGATTCTATAGATGCACTTGCTAGTGATAAAGTTCAGTGGGAGAAACAACTACCTTCAACACCAGTAAAGAAGATTGAGTAAATCATTGATGAAAGGGTGGCTAAAAGAACCAAGAATAAAGAGTATTTTCAATACATGGTTAAATGGAAGAATCAACCAATTGAAGATGCCACTTGGATGACAACAACAAAGATTTCAAAATGTGGTATCAGTATTGAAGAACTCCATAAGCAAAGCATATGAATGTATCTTTTCTTTCCTGGTAATGATCCAAATTGGATCATTATATTTTTTGTCATCCATCTTGATGCATTTGGAGTGAAAAAAGTGGAGGAATTAGCTCATGGGACCATTTTTACCAGTGGGACCCAGTTTGGTGAAACAAGATCTAAAACCTTCTGGGAGCGTTTTGAGGTATCAAACAAAGTTTTTGGGGGTAATTTTTTTTCCAAAGCGCAACAGATTTTTATGATATTATACACAAAGAAAGCTTTCTAGCGGTGCATGAATCGTGTCAATCGGAGTCTGTATGCAAACATTATGCCACTCAAAAGTCGACCTTCTTGTTTTCACACCTATAGTTCGGGAGGATCCTACGTCAGCTCCCATTATTCATTGAAAAGGGGCTAGCCACATGTTTGTTATGTAAAAGACTCTAGAAGAGTCTATTTTGTAACTCTAGTTAAGAGTTGATGTAGTCAAACTTAACCACTAGTAAGCTATAGGGCTGTGTTATAACCGGGCTAATAGGAGGTAGAGGCATTCCATTTTTTTGAGTGCATTTTGTTCCATAGTTTAGAAAAGATATCCAAGAGAGATAGGAGGTAGAGCACACAGAGAGGATCTTTGCACTATAGCAACCAATGGGCCACATACATTACTTCTTTGTATTTGCAGCCATATTTACAAACAGAGAAAAAGAGCGAAGCAACCTCACCATCCAGTTGGGTTTTCTATTGAAAGGGTTTCCTAGAGAGCATATCTTGTGTATTATGTATGTGTGAGAAAATTTTTCTTGTTCGCTACTTTTCTACTTGATTTACTTTTACATGCATGCACTAATTACAACTAATTTTATGGATATAGAAATGAAATAAAACTGTAATAGTGTAGAATTTCAGATTTTTAATATAATATTATCATATCTATTGTGACGAACTGTCTAGTGGAATATCTACAAAAATTTACGATTAGGTAATATGATGCAGGAGCATCTCTTATTTTATATTTATATATTTATTTAATTTGGAAAATTTTAGAAAAAATCTAGATTTTATGGAGACTTCTAGAATTTGTTAGAGATTTAGTTAGGATAGATTCCTAAAATTGAGAGGATTTCTCTCAACTTCCTCCAAATATATAGGAACGAGTTTTCTCTTTGATAAATTCGAGAGTTTTCTTGCTCAGGAACAAATAGCCATGTGTAAACCCAAGTTTTGACGAGAAGATACATTAATAAATGTTGTGTTTGTTTTTAATGAGAAATTTATCATATGGTCTCTGCATCAATTTCTTAAAATTTCATATTTTCAAACATCATCTATTCATTCAATCTAAATTGCTAAGTAATGAGTTATTGATTTTTATCCACTTCATATTAAGGAATAAGAGTGATGAAAGTAATCATATAGTAATGCTTTATGCATTGAAAATTTAATTTTAAGAATGCTTGGCTATAAAAATTGATTGAAACTTCACCCTTCCTGAATTTTCCTTGCAAGTTTTTCAAAAATGTGATGAAGATCCATTAATAAGAATAAACAAGCGTAACATAATTTGAGAAATCATATTTTTCGAACACTCTTTCTTTAAAAATGAAGAAGACACAATGGAGCATCATGGGCTCATTACATTATTATTAAAAATCTGTAAACAAAAAAAGAATATAAATATAAATTAATCTATTCCTAATACTAATTAAATGAAAGGAAACTTGACTAGGTATAGTCGTACTTCTAATGCAACCATTTCTCATTTTAACTCCCCTATGTATGTATAGAACAGACATTAGTAACAAAAATATAATTACAATCAAATCATTGAGAAGAAAACTCAGCCTACTATTTATGTCTAAATTTGGAAAAAACTTATTTACATAATCATTTCCTGAAATTCTTCCAAAAATTTGTCTACATGGTCATAAAATTCAAGATGTATTTCAATTGATGCCTGAAAGAGGTTCAGGGAAAGAGGAAACAACTAACCAATGTTAAATGATAATTATTTAAATATCATAGGCTGTTTTAAACAAGGAATTACATGTACATGACTAGAAATTTTCTTTTCAAATGGATTGATAAATCGTGGGTAGTAATGTAGAAAATTTCAAAAGGGATTACACAGTTGACCAATATATAATAATAGGCCCTCAAATTTCAACATTCATGAAAAATCAATTTGAAAATCAGAAAGAAATTGGCCGCACATAATCATCAAATAGAATTTTAAGATAAGAATTAGCAAATGTTCACGATTGAATTTCCGAATTTGATTTTCATTTATGCTGATTAATATGTTAGATGAGATACTAGAGTTATGATTCTTGTAGTGCTAGTGAAGTGTGTTTAGAAAATTAAAAATGAGATTCGAAAAGGAAATAAACTGAAATCGAAGAAAATGAGAAAAAGACAAATTATAATTTACATCTATATTACAAATAATAAGACAACATTGTGGGAGTCTATTTGTAAATATTTTCCTCTCCCAAGTGATTACAAAAATAAAATATTTTTGGTTTCCATTCACTTGCAGAGATGGGAAAAATTCTAGATTAATATCATAAAAAGGTAAGTCATCATTGCAGGAGTCATAAATTGAGGCAGATTCATGATTGTTGAAATAATTATGATGAGAGAATGATTCAGAATTTATTGAAACATTTAAATTAGCCTTCTTTTCATCTTCAAAAACAAATTTACTTAGAGTTAACAATTTTTTAAGAAGAAGAATAACAATGTTCAATGTTTTCATCATTATGAACAATTTCATTAGTATCTTCTTTTCCTAAATGAGAATCAAATAGAAAATTTACAGAATTGTAAGTAATTAAATTTTTTATATCTCTATCAGAACTTACTGATAATTCCTAAACAATAACTCCTTTATCTTGTAAGCTATTATCAATATCGAAAGGATCAATTGCATTATTATATAATTAATTATTAAATAAATCGGGATACAAATAAAAATGGGAATTTGAATTTACAATACTGTACATTTTTCTATTAGAAAAATGTTGCTCATTTCCCAAAATGTGTGCTTCAAATTCTTCTTGATTAACATGATTGTAAAATTTGGGATACTGATACATGTCATCATTGTTGAAAGAAATGGTTTTTCCATTGCTCAAAATAATATTAGGAAGAAGATATTGATTGCTGCTTATTTCTAGTTGCAATTGTTCAGTCATAACAACATTATTTATTTGGGTAGGATCCTTTTTCACCTGAAATTGTTTACTGGTAATTCTAGTTTCTAGAAGGGGATCATTCTTGATGGTTTGAGCAGTTCATTTTTCAATAGAAACAAGTGAATTTTCTAAGTCTTGATAAGGAATACAAGGAAGAGATATCAAATGTTTAAACCAACCTATTAAGTGGAATCGAGGAGCCAAATCTTTGGACCGAAATTGTATTAAAATAATATAAAACGTATCCAAAGTCTCACCTTCCATCATACGCAATTATTCTAACTGATCACACATACTTTTGTAATCATATTCCTGAAATGCGTGAAGGAAATTTTTTGAAAACTCGTCTCAACTATGTAAAGAGGCAACTGGAAGTGATAAGCACCAGTCTTTGGCTTTACCTGTCAAAGTAGAAGTAAAGATTCTACAAATAATATCTTCATCAATATTGAAATTATTACAACTCAAAATTAATTGAAGGAGATGACTAAAAGTGGATGTCTTACCATTGTATTTTACTTGAGACAAAGTCTAGACTGCTTTTACCAGAGTGGAAGTTGGATGAGGTCCAATAAATAAATTCCAAGGAAGTTTTTTACATGGAGCCATAATACATAAGATAAAAAATATTCAAAGAAAATAATTTACTGAGGCCTTCCTTCTAGCGAAAAAAATGTTTAGGATCAAAATGTCTATCTCAACATTGAGGGAAATCCACCCAGTTGGGACCTTAGAGAAGATCTTTTTCTGTTTGAAATGGTAGTTCCAACTGGTTAAACTAGGTCCAGTTACCTTCTCTCTATCTACACTAGCTTGAAGTATGCATTTTTTTTACCAATAGAGAAGATCCATCAAATCAGCTCTCTTGTTGAGCTCAGGCAAGAGAGTGATCCTTAAGCTAATCTAGGCTTTAGCCAAGTCACAACTAAAGTTTTCCTATTTGATAAGAGGACTTCTAGAAAATCATAATTAAATCTAAATGAAAATTAATCCTAGAATGAAATCAAAAGGAAAGAGATCCTAAGCCTATCTTGATTAGGAAGATATAGATATAACCCAACTGAGAGTAAAGTAATTAAATGATTGGGATTTTAACATGTCTTGTTTTAGTTGAATATCTGGCTAATGAAATAGTTCTACTGGCTGATATTATAATTACCAAAACATGCTCTGATTAGATACCAATTAATGGTGAATGATCAACCAAAAAGATTAGGAAATAGTTCTCTTAATATTGATGGTAATTAAATCTAATTTAGATAGTAGATTTCTGAGTAAATATTTACTTAGAAATATGATTTAAGTATAAGAGCAAAAGAGGAAATTAATATTAAATCTATGAAGCTAATGAATTATATAACTAATCCAAAAGACATTTTTCCTCATATTAAGCATGAATGCACAACATGATCAAATTTTACACAAATCCACCATTATATAAATGAAATTTTCAATTAAGTAAAAGTATTCAAATTACAAAATAATGAAACCTAATGCCAAGTTCTGTTCCTTGAATTGGCCTCAAACAATCTCTTTCAAATTAAACACTCTGCAATCAAAAGGAAAAGTTGCAATAGTGCAAGCTTTGCCTATAACACAAAGTCCATATTTGAAAAAAGAGAAATCGCAACGATATGATATTGATCCTCTGTACCTATAGCATGAAATCTCTATTACAATAGTGCTTTGAGATTTATAAAATTGCAAAAGAGAGGAGTCTCTTCTCCATTCTACAAACCACTATTTATAATTACAAAAATGAATTCCAAATAAGAGAGTTGTTGAAGAACAAATTTGCTCTTTCATTGGTCAATTATTTTTTCTTCCCGTGCTGGAGAAATTCCATTGATTCAATCTTCTCTTCCTTATCTCCTCAACTTTTCTCCTATCAAAACTGATCAAAATTCAATTAAAATACATATTAAAATAAATAATACAAATCTGAAAATAAACATCTCAAATTAAATTAAAATTAAATAAATAAATAGAAAGGAAATTTGAGCTTTCAATTGATCCTTGTAAATATTTTATTGGTTAAAAAGAACATATTCAAATGTATATGCACTCAACAAAAGCTATGAGAAAATGAAAATGCAAAAAATTAAACTCAGAAAAATAATTTTAGTTTACAAATTCAGACCTTGATTTTATACTAAATTTTAGACTCACTTAGTGATTAAATTTAGTATTGCAATGACTACATAAATATGATCCATAATTTTATCTATCTAATAAGCCATCCTGGGCCTGATTTGGCCAAGTAAAACCTAACTTATGAGCTTCCAAAGTTGAAGTGTCAAAATTATAAGAATTATAGAACAATTGTTATCTAAACTAAAATTAGGAAATTTAATTAAAAATATAATGCTAAATTAAATTATAAAATCTAATTTACAATTAATTAATTGTAATTATTCAATTGATTAAATATATTTTGATTTAAATCATAGTTACAATTAATTAACTTAAACTAAACTACGTTTAATTGTATGTTAGTTGATTTACAAAATTAATTAAATATTATATAAAAAATAATTTAAAATTTAATAAATTTTAATATTAAATTACCGAAAACTTTTCAGTCAAACCTCAACGAAGTATCAAACTTCATATAATACTCCCATTTAAACTTTTTAAACGGGTTTATCAAAATGTATCATTGGGGATAGGGATATGAGAACCATCAGGTATCGGGTTTTGTTGATATCGGGAATCTCTTAAAAAGAGCTCTGATATAATGAAGACTTGAGATGCCATATATATCATTTAAACCAAACCTACCTCTATATATTATAATATATATATATTAATATATATATATATGTATGTATGTTGTGTGTGTGTGTGTGTGTGTGTGTGTGTGTGTGTGTGTGTTCAAACAAAAACCAAACTCATTCGAAAGTAAATGTCCCCAGGAATTGGGTGTTTTTGATATCGGGAGTCTCTTAAAAAAACCTTCCGATATAATGAAGTTCTGAAGCCCGATACTCATATGCGTTGAGGGAACTACATTTATATAACAAATCCTATATAACAATGTGTTATAACAACTCCATGTGAAACAAATACAAGCCTTAATATAAGCATTCATTTATAACCAAGCCGGTAAGATTAATAAATTCATAGAGCATCAAAGGATTGAATGATATTGAAAATTTTGAGATCAGGTAATCAGACATCGAGAGTTTAATAAAAAGGCGTTGGTACAAAAATGCTCCAATATGATATAAGAGAGAAGGTGGGGACATAAGATGTGATATTAGGTTCACATGGAATGGGACATGTTAATAAATTACAACCATTTTATAAGCGAAAAAAATAAAAATAAAAAAAATCTGATAAGACGAACTACAATGATTTGGTAATTAAAAATCCGGTAAAATGAGTTACAACTATTTTTCAGTTTTGATATTTCAAATCTCATAATCTCTTTTAAAATTGAGAATTGCAATAAATCATTGAGATCTCAAAAACACACAATTTTAATTGTTCTACGATTTGGCTGCGGTGATTTTGTAGGACCGTTAGCGAAAAATGAATTAATTAGTAAAAATTAATTAGAAATTGATATTTATAATGAATTACTAATTTATTTATAAAAATTAAAATAATATACATTTTGTACAGTTTTTAGCCTAGGCAATAAAAAATCATCAAACTTTGGCAAACGCTATTTTCAAACTATGTAACCAAAAAAGATGAAACAAGAGCCAATGGAAAGCTTGCGAAAAGTCGAACTCAATGAAATAATCAAAATAAAATCCAAAGAAAATGAAAATTTGACAAAATTTTAGGACACATAACAAAAAGAAAATGTTAAAAGGCGATTTAGCCAAATTTCATGGAAAGGGTCCCCATTATTTAAAATAAATAAGTTAAAAATGGGGGGTGTTGATTTTTCACTTCAATAGGCTCATTTCTTCCTGAGGGGGAGCGCTGATCCAAGTGGATATTGGTGTCCATCTTCCTATTCCACTTGGACCCCAACTATTGTTTCTTTTTAGTTTGCTTAATTGTAGCACAACTTACTATTTTTGTTAGTTTTTCGGATCCTAAACTTTCAGAGCCATTTTGAGGGACTAAAACTTTTTTAGGGAAGACAAAGAGAACGGAAAATGAAAAACCAAATGATTGGTTTATTTTTGGACTCCTCTTCGACATCTTCGAAATGAGGTATTATGATCGTCAAACGAAGATCGTATGCCAAAGTTACAACCCTGGGAAGTTGATGTTCCAACTTACCCCAATGGGGCCCATAAGCTTTTGGTGCTTCATCTCCTAGGGTTAGGTTTTTGGATGTTTAGGGTTTCTCTTTGTTTCTCAATGATAAAAAGGCCATCGAGCCTCATTGCAACACAATTTAGAGACACGTAGCCGCCACATCTCTTCTTACAGATAAGCTACCATCGCTCGAGCTAGTTTATTTCCATTATGTATGTAAGCATATTTCAATTCTTTGATATTAATGAAATAAAATTTTATTTATGCTACATCTCAGTGTTTATGTTTATATCTATATTCTGTTTCATTCCTATATAAGTTTGGATCAAGATGTCTCTTAAGTAGTTTCCAATGCTCTCACTACATTGTCTACATGATAAATAAGAATTGTCCTTATTACCTTCATAGTTTTTTACAATTCCCTTTGAATTTGTCTTCAACAAAGAAGATTTTGTTTGTCACCACACTAGTTGAATAAAAGACACAAATGACCTAGAAAACAAGAGTTACACAATACTCCCTCAATCATAGCAAATGACACTTACTTTGAACACAAATAGAAATAAGAGACATGGAAAAAAACCAACATTTCATTCATTCAGAGATTATTGCAAGTTACATTTTGTAGATACACACTATGTGTGTATTCATTTGTATTATAAAATTTTTGTGTGAGCTCTTAAAAAAGGTTCATTTGACTAGAAAGGCACTTCATTTATCAGAAATTTATAACAGAAAAAACATAAGTGCTATTAATTACAGCCAAAGTGAGGTGCATAATTGTTCCATCCAATGTGATATAAATTGTTTGAATCGCTGAGAAGAAAATAAATAAAAAATTTAGAGAGCAGAGATTTGGATATTGAGGTATTATGCTCTTGTTATTCCTAATCTATTGTCCTTGTATGGCTTGTGATAGAACTTGTAGGCATGTCCATTAATTCTCTCCATTATACCCCACAATCTTTGATTCATCTCAAGGCCCTCTTTTAAGAGGCAATCCGTTGTCCTATTTCTCTCCCTGTAAATATAAGAACATGCAAAAAATAAGAAAGAGTCAACGAGTTGTTGAGTTTCCACCAAAATAGTCAAGAGAATAACTTTCTTGCATACTTGAGATTTGTCCAGCTAATTAATAGTGAGGATAGAACCATTAAAAACATGAATATGAGTGCATCGCTTTATGAGAGAAAACAACAACAAGTATTTACATGACAGGAGCTATGCTTGGTTGTTTTTTCCTAGGTCAAGACCCATTTTTACCTGATAAAAGTGAGCCTCTGTGAGAAAGAGAACGAAGCAACCTCCAGTATGTTGTCCATTATTGTTTGAGGATCCATAAAAATAGGCCCACAACCTTGTTTGGTCAATGATTTTTGTCCCGAACACTCTACGGGGGGAAAGACCCTTTTCCTATTGGGAAATGAATTAAGATAGTGAGGACTTCAACAGAAATACACCCATGTACTGAAGGTTTGGCTTTACAAATGGCCTTGTTTCTAGCCAACCACACCCCATAACATGTTATTATGGGAAGGGCTTTGATATCATGACAACGGGGGTTTGAGGGTCGTGCCTTCCAAGATTCCTCCAAGTCCTCTCCTTCCCATGCACCTGTATGCCCAAGTGTACTCCTACATTCTTTCCAAACCCGCTGATAGAAAGGGTAGGTCATGAACATATGTGTTGCACATTTTCGCCACCATTTTTACATAAGGAAGACCAACCCAACCCAATCATAAATATTCTTTGTAGGATGTACCGATTGGGGAATGGTAATTACTTTACATAGTTGTATGGTCTAGGCACATACATATCCTTACTTCACCTTAAAGAACTCTATAAATTCTCTGGGGTCCTTACTTTTGTGCCCAATCTAATTTCTCGATGTCATTATATCTATTGATGAAATGTTAGGTGGTCATCCAAAAATACTTTAGAAAGGCACCGTCTAATTATTAGTTGTTTTTGTCTTTTTTATTTGAATTCAATAATACAATTTTGAGTGAGATTGTAATTTCTGATTATTTAAAATGATTTTTTGAGTGCATAAATATATCTAACACTTAACCATGAGGCTTTGGATTTATGGTGAATGGATAATTTGTTAAGGCACTCCATGAGAAAAGGTTACTGGCTCACCATTTCAAAACCCATAAATATTCACCCGAAAATAAAAAACATTTAACACTATTAAAAAATCCATAAAACACTAAAATTTCATAAATTGCACAACTTAAAATTATAATTTTAATAACTTATTACCCAATTTTTAACAAATTAATTAAAAAAATGTAACCCAACTTACCTAAATTAAACAAATAAATTAAAACAAAAAATAACCCAAAAAATATGAACACGCGATTATGAAACAAAAGAATTTGAAATCAACTTATTCTTTAGACAAATGTTTTCTATGATCACCCTTCACCATTATTCACAATTAAAAGATATTTTAATTTGAATCTTACCATTACACCTACTTGAAGACGGCGTTACAGGTAACAAGTAATGTGGATAGTTATAAATTACAATTCAAAAACACTCTTACGCAATTTTAAACAAATTAATTAAAAAAAAATGTAACACAACTTACCTAAACTTAAACAAATTAATTAAAAAAAAAAAATTAACCCAAGAAAGGTGAACACACAATTAGGAAACGAAAGAATATGAGGAGGGCTTTAAGTAATGTGGATATTTATGAATTATGTTGGTCGACATCAGCCAAAATTTAACTTTGAGTGCGGACATACTTACACGTCGGGATCATATTGGGTTGTATAATGTGCCTCTTAGCGCATTATAAATAAATATAAGTTTTATTTATTTATTTATATAAAATTATATTCTTTAACGACCTAACTTATAGATTAAATAGACCATTGCAAATGCATAAGTGGATTTAGCACCCTAAAAAAATCCCTGGGGCACTTGAATTCTACAAATTAAACAACTTAAACTCAAGTTTTAAAAAAAATGTCATGAAAAATGTAATTTAGTCTATAAGTTAGTCTATGCCTTATTTAACGAAGACGAAACATTTTATCTATTACTCGAACAATGAAAGTGAAATATTAACAAACCAAATGAGCACAATGAGAATGCAATGATTAATGTTTTATAATGCTTTTAATTAACATTAACCAAATGTGTTTAGTCATTCATGTTTTTATTGTAGTTGACAAAGTTTTTTTTCATTTAAAGTATTTTTTTAAGGGACATGTGTCAAATCCAAGTTGAGCACGGACATAATTACACATCACCCTCATATTAGATTATAGAATGAGCCTCTCAGCTCAATTATTCCAGAATATTAAGTGGAGATTAAATATATACCATCCACCTAATAATTATTGATAATAAATTATTGATAATTAAATTAAACTAAAAAAATTAATGTCCAGATATTCATAAATCCTTGCGATTCAACCATTAGCGAGAATAAGAACTATATGACATCATCCATGCAAGAAAAGGTGCAAAAGTTTTATTTAAAGAAAAATGGAGGAGCCAAAATATTAGCAAATAATTGAACTTATCTATATTTTATGAAAGAGAATTAGTGCACTTATAATGGCACATCAATAGCCATACAAACTCATTGATGGAAACAACTTTCCCTTTTTTAACTAAAGTGGTTCTCCTTAGTGCCTTTTCAAGCTTTTTTTCTCCTAGTAAGTTTGAACCATTCAATATAATAGTGAAGATGCCCTTAATTTTTGTTATTAGGATGGGGAAGTTGTGAAACAACTATTGAGAACTTCATGATTGTGAAGGAGAAAGATAAAGGCACAAAGGATGAGCACATATGCACTACCTTGCATGCCACCATTTAAGCAATGACCATCACCATAACGCTATATGGTCACCTCCTTTTTATTTAATGAAATGTTAATGTGGATTTCTCATTGCATTCAAAAGATATTAAGATCCTAACAAGTTAACAAATTTCCCAAAGTATAAACATAGGGTAATTAAAAAAAAAAGAAACAAAGTATTCAAATCAATTCCCAACTAATGGGAAAGGCCCTATAATATCATCTCAAACAACAATGTTAATCCATGTAGCAAATTAAAACATATCCTAAGTCAGTTTATGGAAAATTACAAAAAAATTAGTGCATTGGATAAAGAAAATGGATTTAATACTAAAAATTGGTAAATCAATGCAAATCAATTACTTGGAGTCCTTGCTCAAGGTAGAGAGAGACTAATAAACATGTCATAGAAAACAAGACAAAATGGTAAATAACTAAACACTAATCTCATACCTAACATGTTTATAAAGGTATACTAATTTCATTTGACATTGACTAAAATTTGACATAGGACAAGAATTGACAATACCTATAAAGGAAAATACACAATTCTGGTTCATAATCATCTCTCTAGTAACACTACCAAGTTTTTCCTTTATAAAAAAGAAAACAATGAAAGAGATTGTAATGACACTTTGAAATAGGGAATTTGGAAAATTCTTAAAAAAAAATTGGTGTTGTTTCTGAATTTTATTAGGTATAAGAAAATTAAAAAATAATTACTCCACAATTCATAAAACAATTTAACCCACCCAAGTAAAATATTTGTAGTTAATGCTTCACATAAATAATACACTTTGCTTTTCTAAATCACTCCCCTTGAAGGGTTATCTACACTGTGTTATGTATTGATAACCTGAATTTTTTCAAATATAATTAATATTATGTTAAATTTAAATAGTATTGTTTTTTAATATTGTTGTTTACAGGGAATAGGATAAATGATTAGATGGTGACAATGTAAGCATTTTATGGTGAAACATTTACTAGTTTGAAATTTTATGGATAAAACTCTAGCCATGCTAAGGATTGGTGTTGCAAAGGCAGGCAAAGTGCAATCCCCAAGTGATTTTGATGACTTAGATACCCTTGGTCATAGCTACTCAAACAAAGCATTAAACATTCCAATATATCATAACTCACATTACCTAACACACTTCATTTTCTGGCATTTATTATTTCTTTTATATGTTGTTTATTTATATTGATGATGATGATGATGATGATGATGATGGTTAACGCCCACTGAGACCAAATTGGTCTATCGGACCTACAATTTTCTTAATTTTTACTTGTCTGGCTCCTCGTCTTTCTTGGCGAGATTGGTGTTGTAGCTTTCTTTCTTTTCTCTACGGTCTTCCAACTTCCTTT
Organism: Pinus taeda; assembly: GCA_000404065.3. Taxonomy (NCBI): domain Eukaryota; kingdom Viridiplantae; phylum Streptophyta; class Pinopsida; order Pinales; family Pinaceae; genus Pinus; species Pinus taeda. The sequence goes on from APFE030836446.1 coordinate 51,373, forward strand.
GTCTTGCATCTCTTTCATCTCTTCTGGTTCTTGAGACATTGGTGTCTTAGCTTCGCGAT
>APFE030836446.1:68803-84395 GCA_000404065.3 Pinus taeda
ATTAAAAATAATACAAACATTAATAAAAAATTTAAAAATGTTAAAACACTAGAAAAATAAATAAATAAAAATTGAAAAAAAAACACGTTAAAAAAGTTAAAAAAACAATAGCCCCAAGGGATAACTCAATTGGTTTGAGCCCTCATTGCTAAGTACCTCGCCTATTGGGAGGTCACAAGGTAAAATCTCCTCGACGTCCTTGGGGTTAGGTCCGATATATTAGACCACCTTTGGTGGATATGTATGGATTATTTCTTGTGGACATAGCGGCTGCTCAATGATCGTAAAGCATGGTTGCCTTAAAAAATAAAATAAAAACAATAAAAAAGAGAAAAAAGAAAAAATTAAAATAAAATAATTTAAAGAAAAAAACATCTTAAAAGAATTCCCCAAAAAAAAAGTCGAGGCCCCATGGGCCTTGGGTAGGGCAAATGTGATTCCAAGAATCACACTTGCCCCACCTAAAGCTCACGGGGCAAGGGAAATTCTAAGAATCGCCCTTACCCTGACTGGGGACCATGGAGTCACTGAGCTGGGCAAGGAGGAGGAGCATCCTACACAAAAATCCTCCTTCCCGCCCATCCTAGTGGCCCCATGGGCCCTCGGCAAGGAAGGCAATTCCAAAAATCGAAAATCACCTCCCCACCCAGGTCCTGAGGGGTCATTAGCCTAGGCGGGGCAAGGGTGATTCCTGGAAATGCCTAGGGCCCGTGGGGCTTCAATTCTTTTATATTTTTTTTTTACTTATTATTATTATTTTTTTAATTTTAATTTTTAATTTTTTAAAATGCATTTTTCTTTTTTTTCTTTTTCTTTTCTTTTTTATTTTTTAAATTTAAAGTGTTTCTAATATGTTTTACTTAAAACTTTTTTTATTGTTTTAAAAAAAAATAATTGTAATTTTTTAATTGTTTTTAATGTTTTTTTTTTTTTTTTTTTTTTTTTTTTTTTTTTTTTTTTTTTTTTTTAATTAATTAATTAATTAATTAATTTATTTTTTTAGTATTCAATTTTTTGATTTTGATTTTATTTTTTATTCATTTTTTAATGTTTTATTATTTTTATTTTTTTAGTGTTGTTTTTTTTTTTTTTTTAATTGTATGGTTTTATTGTGTTTTAACAAATTTTTTGGGAAGAAAAAAAATTCAAATGTCTATCACATTTGGATACCAATTTCATAAAAAAAATCATGAAATTTTTTATTTTCCAACTTTTTAATTTATTTTTCATAAAAATCTCTTATGTAACATGTCATTTTTAGCGAAGAGGTCCTGAAATATGTTTTTTTAATTATATCTATATGCAAATGTGTATTTTTTATAAGTGTAAACTATTATATCTTTAGTGACAATTATTTTATATGTTTTGAAGTATTAATTAATGATAATAAATATATAAAAAATCCTAACACTCAAATATTAAATATTAAAAAAAAAATACATGTTTGGAAAACCCTTAAAAAGCAAACATCTTAGGATGAAAAACAGGAATAGGAATAAGACAACTTGAAAAATGGTTAAATAATCAACATTAAAAAAAACTTGTGCATATGTAAGACATAAGAAAATTTAAAGTGTAAAAAAATATGTCTTAAATTTTTTTTGATGCTTTTCAAAATCCGCAAGAAAATCACCAACATTTAAAAAAACTTATCGACACTTAAAGTAAGAAATTTAAAGTGTAAAAAATAAGCCCTCTAAAAAAAGGGTTTGATGTTGCATCAACACTTTTTAAAATCAACATGAAAATCACTAACATTTAAAAAAAATTGTTCAGACTTGATACATAAAAATTTAAAATATCAAAAATATGCTAAAAAAAAAAGTGTATTCTGAATCAACATTTTACAAAATCAGATAATTTTTTGCTACCTCAAAAAAATGGCTACTCAGTACAGTTATCGTTTAATAGTTTACAATGTTAAAACTAAACACTATCAACTTCTCTTAGAACCTCCTTAAAATGCTTCCAATAATCCTCAACTAACATTCATAAATCCTCCTTTTCTTACCAACCATGATTAGATTTAAAAGGTACTCTAGATTGTTCTCCATCCTTACATAATTTAGTACAATAAATGTGATATGAAGATATGACCTCGCTAATCGAAGTTTTATATCTCTCAACCCTTTACACGAGGGAAACATGTGCAAGAATTTATATCTATTATTACTCCATATTGGTCGAAGCTAGATAAGCTCAATGTTTACCCATCTTGCCAATTGATTTTTTTCAACAAACTAATGAGCTAGTTTATATTTTTGAGTACTCTAGTACACCAAATATCATCCTCGTTCAAAGACAAATTGAAATACCCTCCTCTCCCTCACCCCCCTCACTAATAATGAGATTATCCATCTACAAAAAAAACAAATGAAATCAAATTGTCTCATAACCATTGCCTATGCTCATAGATTCCACGTGCATTAAGCAAGGTTGAAGTGTGGCCTAGACTCTTGTTGTCTATAGTTGTACAAATATTTGAGAAAACAACAAAAAATTTGACTAATTTAATATTTTTATTAAACTGAGTAATTATCTCACCATAGAAACCATTTGAATCCAAACCATAAAGATCCCATCCACCAAAAATCTTCTTCAGCTCAAGGACCAAAGGATCTCATTTCCCTATAGTTTATTGAATCATAATTACATCAAGATTTTCCAACTCAACCAACAACTTGATAGGGTAGTTCAATCAACTACCAACACTCTCTCTTACATAGCTTTCAATACTTTCATTTGAAAGTTATTCTTGTGGTCTTCCACAATATGGGCACAATCACAAGAACGTACACATCTGAAGGGGGTGCTTAAGTAATCCAAGATTTGAGTATAAGCTTGGTCATCCACCACAAGTTTTATGAATTCAAACAAACCTGATCATATATCAATCTCAATTAGAAAACAAGCTACCAAGTGTGAAGAATTAGATTTATAGCTATCATCTATAATGATGCAATTTCCTAGAGCATTCACAATCATCTTCATTCTAGAATCAAACCATAATTAAATAGGTAAATTAGGAAAATTGACCCATATTAGGCGACAAACATCAAATTATTATCTAGCACCAAACAATGGATTCCATGGTTTAGTGAATAGTATAGTCTTTTCCATAAACCAACAAACCTTGATAGTTTGAAGGGTTTCATTCTTGCTCATGAAACTAAAGTAGTCTAGTGACTTACCAATTGATTCTTAAATTTAATGAAAGTAAAATATATGTAATGTATTAACTTTAAAAACATTAAAAAGTTAAAATGGTCTATGTGGTCCTCCCTTTTTAAGACATTCGTTAATGGAATCAAACAGATGGGACCTCGCACAAAGAAAGTCTGAAATAAGTAATTTTCAAAATTTTGACCAATTATCAACATTTTAGGATGTTAGCATTATTGCTTTGAGAGACGCTCTACAACCTAGTATAGGGGAGATGCGTGTAATTTAATATTGGGAAAAATATATAAGGAAAGAAAAACAAAAACAAAACTAAGTGTCGGTTTCATATTCAAATTAAAACATATATAAATGTAAAATGTAATGTAAAATCCAAAATGAAAAACACATAATGTAAAATATAATGTAAAAGGTAATGCAAAATGTAAAACATAAAATCCATATAAATTAAAATAGTGATTTTGTAACCATATTTAGATTTAATTAATAAGCACATAAAAACTTAATACTTAAAATATAACAAGATTTTTAACCATGGATATTCACCTCCATTTTACCATGGATATTATTAACTTGTAAATAGGCTTTGTTAGAATACCATGGGCAAATACCATGACTTATCAAGACCAGATTCCCAAAAACCATAACTCATTTCACAATCAAAATAATTTAGTTTTATAACATTTTTTTAATTAAATCTAAAGGAAAAAAGGTTATAATTACTACTAAGATATTTAAAACCTCTATCCTCACCACTACCAAAAATATTTCATAGATATTCCAAAGATAGAAGGAGAGAGAGATGGAGAGAGAGATGGAGTAGGGGGGTGCGGGTGGGGGCATAGAACAAAGATGTAGAGAGATAGAAGTGGAGAGAGAGGGAATGACAAGAGAGAGAAGCGGGGGGGAGACACAGAGAGGTGGGACAAAAATGGAAAGAGAGGACTTGAGAGAGATAAAGAGAGAGAGTGAGGGAGAGAGGAGAACAAGAGGGAAGAGAGAGAGATTAATTTTAGATGTAAAGAAAATAATTTATTTGAGGCTTAAACAATCTAAGCCTCAAGTGAAGTGACATGATTATCACTAGCAAGAGTTTTATAGAGATTACATGGACTCATCGTAATGTTCACACACATATATAGAGGATATACATGTGGAAAATTAGGTTTATGATGCTATGTAATCATGCATGGAGTGCACAATACTAGATATGATGAATGGTTTAGTGGTAAATTATAAGTGACTTTTGAAAGTTGGAATAAGTAACATTTAACTTGGTTATATTATTTTATTGTGTTTATGTTTTTATGGTAAAACTAAAAGATAACAATCTTATTTGTTTATATAAACCATCCTAGATCCATCTTAACTTCAGATCTATGAAGCGCGAAGAGGAATCAAATTTCTTAAGGTGCAAACCTCTTTTAGTGCAAAAAATATTTAGTCCCTCTCAGTGCTTGGTAGATCAGGAGTTAAGATGGATCTAAGTTGGTTTTAAACAACACAATTCCTGATGTATTTGGATGGAAGGCATTCTTGAGTTATTTCTAGAGGAATCAGTCGCTTGATTAAGACAAAAGATTATCCTATGCCTTATTAAAGGAAATTTAACTAGGATTTATTTTTCAAAGACTTGCCATGATCAACGACAATCAATGACCATTATAATGAGTGCCAAATTTTGAAGTAATTTAGCAAGAAACAAAATGAAAATATCCAAACATGGTTAATGTATCAAGGGACAATAGGTTAAGCCTAATTAGGTTAGGAACTAGTTATGGATAAATGGGGTTATTCTAGTTACTATTTAGATGGTTAGAGGTTAATGAGATACATGTTATGAGTGTTAGTGGTATTAAGTGGCCAAGGATTAGGCCTAATAAAAGGATCAAAAAGATTGGTGGTTAAGGGTTAGTGATTAGGGGCCAGGGGGTTAAGAGCTAGAGGTTAGTTATGGGATAGGGTTTGAAATTATCATTGGTACAAGGGTGAAGGCGTTAAGGCCTATTTAGGGGTTTTAGGGTAGGGGTTGGGAACATGTTAGTGATGAGTTGATTAGTGATTGTTAAGGGATAGTGGGATATGTGCTAGTCATCTTTAGGTTGTAATAAATAATTTGCAAACAACATATTCCTTATATTACCTTATCAACTTTTATTATTATTTAAAATTAAGTTTCTAAACCTACCCACGCATCCACATACATGAAATAAATACCTAACACATATGATATAACTAATATATGCATCTACTTAGGCATATACAACACACTCACAACCCACAAATTTAACCCACATGCATAATGGACATACTCATACATGTAAATTATGCACCCAACTTTTTCCCTAACATACATTGCCCTCACATTATGACAAACATAACCTATATACTTATGCCCCACACATTTGTTTCATGCAATTTGCATATTCACCTCTTGTGCATATAATCCATGTGCCCACACATGCATCTAACAGTGCACTTAACACACATAGTGAACACATACACAACCTAGAACCATTGAACTAACTCGTGTACATAATAAACCACATGAATGATGCACTTACTCACACAAGCAATGTATCTACAAACACACCTAACATAAGTAATGTAGCTATCAATACACATAACTTGCATAACTAATCCTATGCATTCATCCCATGTACATAAATGATGCACCTAATACATGCATCTATCTAGACACCCACATACATACGTGACACAACTCACATAAATGGTACAATTAACTTGTAGCTGCCAACATCCATATATAATTTGACAAAATTGTGATAATACGTACTGAAGTGAACATGTGACTATGCAATTTTCTAGATCCATAAATTTTTACCATAGCTAGAAATGGGACTTCACATATGTATTAGAAAGTTTGTAACAAGGACTTACAACAGGAAGGGAAAAACCATTGCAAGAATGAAGTATAAATGACATAAATATGGCACAAAAGGACTCAAATTGATGCAAAAAAAGGGAAAAATAAACACAAAAATTATTATGGAGGACACAAATAAACTGCAAAAAAAAATGAAAAAATATGAAAAGGATTCAACATGATGTAGCTTGACATAAATATGAATCTAATGAGAAAATGAATATATGAAACATATGAAAAATTGATGCATAAGGACATAAAACTCAACACAAGAAAAGGATGCCAAAAATATGTACTAACTTCTAAAACCAAATTGAACTTTGACTTGTACAATTTTTTATTGTGGTCTTTGATCCTAACTCATAATAATATAATAATATAATATTATATTTATATATATATATATATTTATAAACAAATTTGTTGTGTTGTTTTAATAGTTTTTATCCATTGGTATTGACAACATTGTTTCCCAATTTGAGGTTAATGCTTACTCTTAAAAACTACCATTTCATTATTAATCCTAGCATAACTTATTGTATTATTTACATCCTCTCGATCATTTTTACTACATTTAAATTGTACAAGCTAAAAATATTAAGTTAGTTTGATGGATCATATTACAATGTGATGTATTCTCATTTAGCATTAGGTCATCAAGCTATAACAATTGCACAAGTACTAAATAGCCCATCTACTTAACCCTTCCATGTGAATGTGTGTAATATTATATAATAATGAAATAGAAGGAGTGCTAAGAAACATTTACACACATATCATTAAACTTAATTCAATCCTTCTTATTTTGTTCATGTGTGTAAGGAAATAATTGAGAATTGTGAACAAGGACTATGATAAGAAGATATATAGCAACATGGAAATTTCCCTTTTTATATAAAATGTTTTATTGTATATTTAAACTATCTAAAGTTCCCAAAATTTACCATTCACACATCAAAGATAAATATATCCATTTTCATTCAATGATTAGATGACCATATACAAACTAAGTCATATACTATGCCAAGTAGTGCCCCAAAATTAGGCTATTATTTGAGGTCAACTACCAAATCAATGGATGGTTGACTAAGCTACTTATGGAGATACAATATGATGCATGTGTAATGAAATATATAAGCCTCTCAGTTTGCATAATAAATATACAAAAATATAGTCAGAATATTAAATAAGAAACTTAAAATATCAATCTATCTACCTTCAAAGGATAGGAAGTGGCTCTCGCACACCAAAAATAAGAGTAAACCTAGAAAAAAGAGAGTAAAAGCTTCTATTAATTGATTGAAGCTTTGATAAATGTCATCAATAAACCATGTTAAGGATGGTTTCACAAATAACTCTCACAAAAAATACTTTAATCCAAAGCCATCCATAAATATGACTCAATGCAATTCTCAACATAGAGACAGACCCAAACATGGATAACACTTACAATATCAAAACAAGAGCCAATGCCAATATGATGGTGGAAGTCAAAAATCAAAATTTAAGTAGATAAAAATCTAGAAAATGGTGTATCTTGTTAGGATTCAAGGTTAATTAAAATGTGTTTGCAACATATATGTTTGATGATATTTCATGTGATGTGGGGTGCATGGTGTATGAATGACTCTTATTTTTCCATGATAGATAAAAATTGTGGAGTTAAATTGTTCATTAATTTCTCGACCTTGTATGGATGTTTGTGTGTCATACTTCCTTGAAGAATTAGATTCCTAAATAATATTGTTAGCATCTTCATGTAGTGTGCGCATGGAGGTTGGTTAGTTTCTTGAGAGAACACCTTGCATTGGAGGAGTTTTGGCATTCAAAAGGAGGGAGTTGAGCCCTACATGACATGGGAAAACTTGAATTTCTTGCATCGAGGATTGTACTTGACTTGAGGATGCCTGCACCAAGGAAGTGTTCATGTAGGTGTTTGGTGGATTTGGAGGAGCACATGGACTTAGATTAGCATTGGAGTTTTAAATACTTGTGGAGGAGGAGCGTTGGAAATATTTCATGGGGTGTTCATGCTTTGGAGTCTTGCTTGTGGATTTCTTCACCTTAGAGTTTGGCATGTGTCACTTGGAGAGAAATTGGTTCACATGTGAGCCTACCTATGTAGAGTTAGGATACTTGTTGAGGTTTAGTCCCACTTTATATCGCTATCCTTCCTTACCTCTCATATAAATAGAAGAAGAGATTCATTGCATACACTTTTTCATTTATAATCTTTTGTTATAATACGAAGAGTGGAGGGAACTTGTATTTATCTATATTTGTACACTTCATAACATTCTCTCTCCTTGTATTGGAGCACTAGGGTTATTGGAAAATATAAAGGGTTTTCTAGTGTTAGGGTTTCAACCTAAAGGAGAAAAGGAAGCTGTGGTTTGAGATAAGCCCTAGAGGATAAAAGAAATGATATTTTTGTAGCTCTTGTGAGATAAGAAGACTAGGGTTTCAAAAACCCTAGAGCTATTGGATATGCTTGATTATGGAGAATAGAAGGAGACTCCTATGACACTTTTTGGAGACGAGTGTTGAAGCCAAGGAGGACTTATCGATGTTAATGCTAACTTCTTATAGATATTTGGTGGTGACTAGGGCTTTCATGGTTTTCCCTAATTAGGGTTTAGACAGATAGAGGTTGTACCAACTTTGTGATAAATTTGCGGTATGCATGTGTACTTCATTTACTCTCTCTCTCTCTCTCTCTCTCTCTCTCTCTCTCTACACACACACACACACACACGTAGAGAGAGAGAGAGAGAGAGAGAGAGAGAGAGAGAGATCTAAATTGTCTAAAGTTGTGTAATTTCATACACAATCTCTAAAGCCATAAATTAATATACACCCATTTATTTCTATTCTAAAATGACCTTGGGAATTTTTGTAATTTAACTTTCTTAGAAGACTATGATCATCAACCACAAATTTGATGATGTATTTTTTATGGTTAATAATTATATAAAATTTCAATATTACAATACTCACACCTTACCACAAGACACATTCTAAATATGGCACAATGAAGTTATTCCTTATGCATATGTAGGAACAAATGACCTGCTTACATCCGTTATTTCTTATTAAGACAAAATTTCTTAGTAGGCTCTATAAATTGTTGTGAAAAATGTTGAATATAAAGCTCAAAATGTCAACTAATTTATATTTACAAAGTAATGGCTAGAAAAAAGTGGTGAATAAAACCATTGCATACTTATTCTATTAATATAACCAAAGAACCTCTACACTTGGGCTAGTGAATTTTCGATAGTTAAAAATAGTTGTAGAATGCCTCATCATAAGAATTTTAGGTATGACATATTTAAATCTGATTTTTTTCAAGTACTAGATTTAAACACCCTTTAGTGTCACTTATCATGCAAAACCTACTATATGAAATTTTACCATACAAATATACACAAAAATGTGATCAACATCATGCCCTTAAGGGTTACAAAGTTAATGACCAAGTCTAACTACATGACCAAGACCAATTCAAAGGCAAGGAACAATGTTTGATTTTTTATGGTCCTTAAATCATCATGGAATAACATGGAAATATGCATTTCTGATGCAGCCCAGGCTGCTCCGAGGCCACTTCTACCAGGATCCTCCAACCTCCATGCATATAAAAGTTTATTTCATGATGTTATAACTATAAGCTTCACATACAGATTCAAGTCCATCATTCCAATCCACAAAAAAAAACTTCCATACCAACATTCGAATCTTGAACTCTTAACAACGATTTATATCCACGTTAACAACAACTATATATTGGTGAAATTATAAGCTGGGCTTTTCCATGGTAAAGATTCATATGCTATGGACAATGCTATATGTATGACTCTACACAGTCCCGGTACAATTGCAATGAACCAATAGTCTCGGCGATCAAACGATGACTCAACTCAACAATACTTCAATTCTAGAACCGATACTTCCGTGGTTGCCGCAACTTATATCAAATCGTTCGCAGCCTCTGTTTTCATATGTTTCCATTCGAACTGCAGGCATTCTCAAATTGAACACACAACGCCCGCAAACACAGCGTTCTGACAGAGACTTTGATTATAATACTTGATAGGCACAATTGCCCTGATCCGGAACTCGCATCCGCAGTGCTTGGAACTATAGTGTTTCTGCTTCAAAACCCCTGGCTTCTTTGTGTTGGTTTCATAATGTAAAATCTCTTACAACTAGTTTTCAAAGTCTCAGCACCAGATAGTCCCAACCAAGCATGATAACCTGCATATATTCAGTCAAAGATTTAAACACGCATATACAGTGGTTAGAATTCGTTCTCGGCAGTATGTCTTCAAAAGGAAGTCACCCGGATCAATACACAACACTTTCGTATGAATCAAAACCAGAACTATCATCACCACGCAAATTCAACACTATATAACAAGCATATATATGCGCCACTATGCGTAAATGGAGAATCAAGACTGTTTATATATCAATGAAAGGAAATCGATTCACCATTATGGAAAATAAAGCCATTCGCCCTTTATGCAAATTCAATATTATATAACATCAGTTCTGCCCCATGTGCAGAGCCATATCTTAGAGTCGGTTAAACACAAGCATATCCATACAAAGTCAAATTCGACATACTTATATTTACATAAAAACAAACATTCATACAGAACTTTACATTCATGGCCAGATATACAATCTATGGCCCTTTTCCAAACTGCCCGAAGGCTCCCAAGGAGAATCCTTGATCACTCTTCACACCTCACAATTTTTTTCTATTTTTCTCTCAAAAACCCATTCCTATTTACACACTGAACTAATTAAATTCTCAATCCCCTTAATATCTCCACACCACTAGAATATCTCAACAAACCCTATTATCTAGAATCTTATCCCTTCTTCCTTAACCAATTCTCTCATATCCTCTTAATTAATAAAAGGATATTTACAAAATCCTCACCTTCTCCTATTTTAATAACAAATTAATTAATAAAATATTAAAATTGTCACACCCCCTTTATCACATATTTACAAATGAAAAGATGGTCTTGATGCTCCTGCATCAATTTCAATTGGACTATAGTGTACCTCAAATAAAAAAATTGTAAACACATAATATGTAGAATAAGGGGTAGGGATTTCTTTAATACTTGATATAGAAAAATACTCTTAAGGTAGGAAAACACCTTACAACAATTATTTTTATAGAAGGGTCCACTCCTATTCACTTGGATTTTGAGGGGGAAACCTCCCAATGATCTACGATAAAATATAGAAATATTCTCATAAATACTTAATAAGGACTTCATTCTTATTCGTAGCTGCCAAATGATAAATACCTAGTGGGAATTATTTAATGGGGTTACATTACATTTATTAAATTCTAACTACCTAATGGATCCTTAATTGATGACATTGAGGACCTAAACCAAATTACATTAAATGACCATTATATTTATCCCACTCTTATCTCTAATGGGTCCATAACACCAAGGCTTCACTAGGGGAGCAATACCATACCATGTGCGTTTATATTGAGGGATATATATTGAGGAAAAAATGACATAATATATTGGGGGACATATATGGGATAAAGGGTTTTTATATTGGTAGGTAAGAAAAATGGAGTCCAAAGTTAATGAAAAATATAAAGGGGTATAAAAATGTTAATGAAAAAATGGATACCTACAATATCTAGTGAAAGTAGGGACTTTTTAAATTTGGAAGGTGTATTGAGTTTGTATTGGTATGGGGTTACATAATGCGATTTTTAGAGATATTTCCAATATGTAGTCAAATTATGGGTATTGTTTAGTATGCCACGAATGCACGTGATATGTCAGAGGTTCATTGGGTGAAGTCCTTGTAGTCCATATGCCCTTACTACACCCATAGGGAGGATCCCAACATTCCAAACCCCTTTAAGAAGTATTCCTTAGCACTTGTATATCGAATATACATCCATAATCCAAGATCCCATGTATGAATGTTGGTCCCAATGGTGAAAGTGAAGTGGACAAAGAAGTGAGTCCATAAGGGTCTCATCCATAAGCCAATGTCCCATGTAAAAAAATAACCACAACAATCTAACAATTGAGGGAACAAAGGTCTCATATACAAGTGTGCATGTTGACTCCCAAGTAATGGCATGTAGGCTCAATAACTAGCTAAGTGTTATGCTCCAAATGTCCATCACAATCATGTGGATCCAAATAAATAAAATCATCTAGAAAAAACAATTCCTCCATATCACTAAAAGGGATGGATTTGAAATGAACTCTATCATTGTAGAAGACACATACTAGAAATTGGTAAGTACCCCCTACATTAGTATTTCCTCAATGCTATTTTTCTCATATGGAGAAGAAGAGTCATCAAAGAGAAACTAAAAGTAGTTTTCGTCCTACAAATGACATCTCTCTAGATACTAGTGTTCACAAAATTCTTTTAAATCACATTAGGCATATATTTTTCATGTATATTCATTATTAATGATACGACTATATTCGTGGTTGTTGATGCTACTATTCAATATCTCTACAATGTGTTTCTAAAGTTCCCTTATTTGATTTGGTGTCTCTTGAATATGTTTACATTGTTCCATCATTTGTTTCCATTGTTGGTTCCTTTCCTCCCAAATTTGTCTCTACATGGCCATTATTTAGGTCTATTAGGGTTTGGGAGTGAAAATTTCTGAGGGTTGTAGCATGCAATATATTTATCATAAGTACATCATATAGTATACCAAATCAAAATCCCCAAAAATTCTTCGTCAAATAAGATTGATTTGACTATAATCCAGGCACCCTCCCAAAAGATATCTAGTCTACACAATGTCCTGGATATCACCAAAAAACTTAAAAATAACAAATATCAAGTTGCAGTATCTCCTTCATTAGAACTCTAATTCAAATCATTTGGTTTTTGAAATCACATATTTTTTGTGAAGAGAATATAGATTTGTAGTTAGTTTCTAGAACTTCTACATACAAATGATCAGAAACTATCTTGAGTATTGTAACTCCCAATCTATAAAATAAAAAAGAAAACAAGTCGAAAAATATTTATCAATTTAGCCTTAATAAGTGCTCTAATACCACTTATTATGTACCTTAGATCTGAAAATTGTAAACACACATAACATGTATAATAATGGGAAAGATATTCTTCAATAATTGATATGCCAAAGTTCCCATAAGGTTGGGAAATACCTTGCAACAATATTTTAATGGAAGGATCGACTCTTGTCCACAACATAGGTAACAATTAACAAAAACTTTGGCCCAAAAAATATATTTTTGGGTTAAAAACACCAAAATGAACCTCCAAATAAAAAAATGGTACTAATGATAGCACCTTCTTTTTTAAGGGTCATTAAAATTCTGACTTGTTTTACAACTTGACCTTCACAATTGGACAAAAAATTATAAATCAATCCTTAAATCAAATAGTGACGCTACAAGCACAACGATTTTTTTAGGAGTTAAAATTACTACTTATTGAAACCTTAACCTTAACAATTGGTACCATCACAAATAAAAGTTTCAAAATCTACTCGTAAATCATTACTTGAAAATTTATTATTTATTTGTTAAATTCACATTAAAAAATAAATAGAAAAAAAAAAAACTTTTAAACACATCATAACTTACAGAAAATAAGATGCTTGATCATCTATGTAATAGTGGGAGCTACAAAAAGCTTTCTAAAAATCCTCTTAAAAGGGTTTCTAGAGCGGTCGCTCTTGCGATCAAATCTTGTAATTCCACTAATCCTGTATCCCAAAGACTCATTGAGGGCAACCCCATTACTCCTAGGATCTATGGCCTGCCTAAGGTCCATAAGGAGGGGGTTCCCCTAAGGCCCATGGATTACAGAAATAAGATGCTTGATCATCTATGTAATAGTGGGAGCTACAAAAAGCTTTCTAAAAATCCTCTTAAAAGGGTTTCTAGAGCGGTCGCTCTTGCGATCAAATCTTGTAATTCCACTAATCCTGTATCCCAAAGACTCATTGAGGGCAACCCCATTACTCCTAGGATCTATGGCCTGCCTAAGGTCCATAAGGAGGGGGTTCCCCTAAGGCCCATTGTCAATACCATTGGTGGTCCAACCTATCTCCTGGCCAAATTCCTCGCAGTGAAGCTGAAACCCTTGGTTGGTCACACAGAGTCTTTCGTTAAAGACTCTACCTCATTTATTGATGACCTTAAGAGGATTAAGCTTGAACCGGAGGATATTCTGGTCAGTTTCGATGTGGTCTCCCTATACACTTGTATTCCCATCAATGAGGCCATGGAGGTCATTAACAAGCTTACTGACCCGGATACTGCTCGGTTGGTTGAGTTGTGCCTGACTTCCACCTTTTTCAGCTTCGAAGGTGAGTTTTATGAGCAAACTTGTGGTGTTGCTATGGGCTCCCCCTTATCCCCGACCGTTGCGAATCTCTTTATGGAGGATTTTGAGTCCAAAGCTTTGGCCTCCTCTCGTCTCTTACCAAAGCTATGGAAAAGATTCGTGGATGACACGGGTGTTGTTTGGTCTCATGGTCCTGATAATTTAGATATGTTCTTCAGTCATCTTAATAATCAGTCTGCCGCCATAAAATTCACTATGGAAAAGGAAGTCGATGGATCTCTTCCGTTCCTAGATGTTCTCATCTCGAAGAATGAGGATGGTTCCTTTTCTCACCAGGTTTTTCGGAAGAAAACACATACGGATCAATATCTGCATGCTTCCTCCCATCATTTCCCGGCTCAGAAGTTAGGGGTTCTCAGCACGCTTGCTACCCATGCTGTTAGAATTTCCGATGAAAAGAGCTTGGAAAAGGAGAAGGCCCATCTCCTTGATGTCTTTGTGAAAAATGGTTACAGTAGACACCTAGGACAAAAAGCCTTCCTCAGAGCACGGAAAGAGCCCTCAGCTCCTAAAGATCCGAATGATCGGGTCACAGGGGTTCACCTGCCTTACATCCAAGGAACCACTGACAGGATTGCCAGGGTTCTTAAGAAGCATAAGGTTCCCGCTACCTTTAGGCCTCTTAATACAATCCGTGGCTCCCTGAGGTCGGTGAAAGATCCTATCGATCCGAAAGACATGAAGGGCGTCTATGTTATTCCATGTTCCTGTGGGACACCATATATTGGTGAGACTGGTCGATCTATTAATCAAAGGATTAACGAGCATTCCGCAGACTTAAGGCATGGAAGAGCCAAGTCCTCGGCCCTTGCAGAGCATGCCGAGAAGACTAAACATCATGTCTGTATTGAAGAAGCGCGCGTCATTGCAAAGGTTGGGCAGTTTCACCATCGGAAGTTTAGAGAGGCCCTGGAGATTGAAAAAAGGCCTAAAAATCTTAATAGGGATGACGGCTGGAAGATCAGCAGCTGCTGGATCCCAGCCCTGTCTTCCTAGCCGCTTCCTTCCTTCTTCTCCTAAGTTCCTTCTATCTTAATCATCCTAGTATTATTAGGTTAGATTTATATATTTATTAGTTTAAATTAATTAATAAATATATATATATATATATGTATA
>APFE030836449.1:0-55939 GCA_000404065.3 Pinus taeda
CCTCTATTGGTTGGTTTCACTGATTCCGATTGGGCTGGTGACCTTGATGATCGGAAGTCTACTGCTGGTTATGTGTTCACTCTTGGTTCAGGACCTATTACATGGGCTTGCAAGAAACAGACTGCCATTTCTCTTTCTTCAGCAGAAGCAGAGTACCGTGGTGCCGTAGAGGCTAGTAAGGAAGCCTTGTGGCTTCGTCAGATCCTATCAGAGTTTGGTTTTCAACAACAAGATCCGACTACACTTTGGTGTGATAATCAAAGTGCCATTCAGCTTTGCAAAGATCCAGTTCAGCATCAGCGCAACAAACACATTGAACTACACATGCACTTCATCAGAAAGCTCATTCATGACCATGTTCTTGAAGTGCAATATTGTTCAACAGATGATCAAGTTGCAGAAATCTTCACAAAGGCTCTCACAGAGGCGAAGTTCACTAAACTTCGATTTATGGTTGGAGTTCAGGAAGTTGTCACTAAGGGGGGATAGGCTCTAGTGCCTCCTTCCTTCTCCATTGTGTCATATTTGTAAATCCTTCAATCCTATCCCAAGTTGTTCTTAAGGGGGGATGTTAGGATATTCCGACACGTAGGAATAGTTAAGTATAACTTGGTCTAGTATAGAGTTAGGTAAAGTGTGTTTTTTTACTATGTACATTTTGTAACTTACAATCCGACGGTCACGATATGTAGTGATCCGACGGTTCATTCTCTCCTCGGTATTACCGACACTTGATCCGTGGCTTAACACCCGATTGGTCCATGATTTCTATTTAAAGCACATGGAGGGTCATTTGTAGGTTAACTGTTCACGAGAGAAGCTTATGTAAATTTTCATTCTTTTATTAATAAATTGCCTGAAGTGACCGCGTTGGCTCAGGCCGTGGACTGTTTCCCTCTTTGAGGGTTTTAACCACGTCAAAAATACTGGTGTATTGATCTGTGATCTGTTTGTGAGCGGTTTTCTTTAGTGTTTTGTTTAAGGAACTTACCCTGTAAATTCCTATAATTAGGGTCTTGGCTTATTTTTATAATTTTTTGATTTATCGAACCATTGCAAATCTAATTCCTACAAAAACAAGAATCACAGAGAATTGGAAAATGGGAAAAGAGGAAAGGACATATTTAATAAGGATGAGGTGCCCAAGTGGATTAAGCCAATGTGCTCTGCATTGGAAAAAATTAGCCTTGAATCCGGAAATCAAAAGTTTCCAAGAAGAGTGGGGAAGGGCTTAATGGTGATGGGGATTACCAGGTATTTAAACTCAAATCGACCATCTTAGATCAAGAATTGAAGAGAGTGATGCAAATTTGCCTAAGTGGTTCTATTAGTTTTCCATAAATACAATTAGGCCCAAACAAAGCTACACATGATCCTCTTAAACATAGGGTAAATTATAAGTGAAACACTCTCCAACAATAAAGTATCATTTGTGAAGCACCCTCTAGAATGATGTTGTCCACAATTTTACTTTTCCCCACAAAACCTTCTTGGTTCTCAGATATCATCAAAGAAATAAGGGCTTTCAAGCAAGATGCAATGATTTTGAGATTATTTTATAAGAAGCATTGCATAATGAGATTGGTCAGAACTTGTAAGGTAGGGGGGGGGGTATTTACCTCTTTAGGAATGAGTGATAATAAAGTTGAGTTAATTTCACTTCCCTTTTTGAACCTCCATTCGACATAGTCAACCATCCTACAAAAATCAAATTTGATAATATGCCAATGTTTCAGGTAAAAAGGGAGAAGACAAACCATTTGGACCAGGGAGCTCATCAAGATCAATGGATAGGATCACGTCCCAAATTTCTTATTCTGTTGATGAATGCATTAACTTTTCATTATCCTCTTTTAGAGATGAGACTGGGGTGCTCCAACATAGTATCTACATCTTTCTGATGGATTGGGCCTTGTTCCAAAAATGAATCTCCAAAATAAAGGAGGGTATATTCTTTTATTTTATAATAGGAGCTTAATGATTCCCCATTCCACATAATAGATTTCACATTATTGTGTTATAGGTGCATCTTGGCTTGTTTATGGAAAACGTTAGTGTTTCGATCCCCACCACAGAACCACAAACTTCTATATTTTAGCCTTCAAATGTCATCTTTTGCACTATGAGCATTTTGCAGATAATATAATTTTTTCCTCATTTAATAGCTCCTAAGAAACCGACTCTTGCTCTAGCCATTGTTGAATCTTTTCTAGATTTTTTTGTGTGTGTAGTTATGTCCTCGTCTCTTGCTTTGAAATTTTCTTTAGCCTTGGTTTTTAAAGCTATTTTTGTTGCCTTGATTTTTTCTCCCAAATATACATAGGGGATCAAACCACCCATTAGCAATAGGTTTGGTAAACTATTTCACAGAATTCCAAAGCTTTGGACCATTGAGAGTTAAATCAAAAGGGAAGAGGGCCATAATATTTTTGTGAATGGACAAACAAAACTATTGTTATATGATCATAATTGCTTTAAGCCAATTATTGTGAAGAGAAGGAGACTCTTTGCTTAAGATAGTCATTGTGTACCAGATATCTATCCAACCTTGATGCAATGTGTTCAGGCCCCACCCTTTTGTTGCTCCAAGTATATTTTCCTTTATCTAGCTTAATATCGATCATATCTTATATGGAGATGAAGTCCTTGATTCTTCCTCTAAATGGATCATGAACAAGATTGCCTCCTTTTTTCTTCCATGGATGAAGAGTAGTATTGATCACTTTTTCTTGATATGCTAAAAGCATCTAGGCATTGATCATATTGAATACCTTCCTGGTGGAGAGATGAAGAAAACATAGCACAATCCAATGGAACAATTTTTGCTTCTCGATCAACATGAAGATTGAAGGAGGCCATAGTGTGCATAAACCTCTTGATGCTCCCCTTGAAATGACTTTAAAGACATTACATCCCCACCAAATACTATAGCTTGTGTGGAGGACTTCACGTTCCCCCAACTTTGTCTTCTAGAGTAAGAGGATATCAGGTCCCTCTTCTTTAATAATTGTTCGAAATACTAGGGGGGGATGAATCAGTGTTTCATTCACAATCATATTTTTCTCAACTTATGCTTTTATTTTCAAAGTCTTATTGAACCATTATTCCATTAGCAACACATTATGTTGTAGCTCTATGCATATTTAGTAACCATGAGTAGAATTTAACATAAGAGCAGATAAATTGTAAAAAGTAAAACGCACCATCAACACATCAACACATCAACATATAGGGACAACAAATTTTTAGGTGGAAACCCATAATGGAAGAAAACCATCATTGTTGTTGTTTGCTTTGTCTTCTTATTATTAAAGAAATTTTTTTACATCTTGCACTAGTGCACACTTTTACTAGTGCATAGGCTCCTACCTTCACTAAATTTTCTATTTGCTACTGGAAGGAAGCAACCACTCCCTCTAACTTCTTAGAAATACTGGTGGAGGCGAGGGGTGTGGTGAAGTAAAATTATAAGTGTGGACACAAACAAATTCCTCTAGCCCAATAATGGGTCTAGTCACAACTGATACATTATATGGAAGATTTCCTTAGGTTAGAACCAATTAAGAGGGCCTACCTCTTAGTATGCTTATCCCGTTTGATGACGTCCTTGCTTTCTCACTCCAGCTATTTCTCGCTTCCTTCTTCAAGCACCTAAAACAAGTAAACAACAACAAACAACAACCATGATAATAGAAAAATTGTAATTCAACCTACTTAACAAGTCAAGAAACATTAAGCCATGAATATGTAAGATGACAAATCATGTAGGAAATCAATCGATAGTTGCATATATATTGAATCAAGAAGAGATTACAACCATTGTCTTGACGTTGTTGCTCTCCTCTGACAAGACCAGGTTCCCACACACTTCTGCTAGCATTACATGATGGCCTCAATCAACAATAGTTTTAAGGCTCTTCCCTTTAGGCTTCACTCCAAAACAAAATAACACTTCTCCCTCACACAACTAGAGTGCTACAACTATGAATAACTTGTTGTTTACTCCAACCAAAAATAGCACTAGCACACCAACATTGACACTTCAACACTAACACTAGCTTGTGCTTGGGACGAAGGGAGGTTTATATAGGATGAATGGATGGGAGATGGATCCTCTTCTCATGGGAGAAGGTATTATCCCTTGAGGTAGTTCCATCATTATAGGGGAAAGGAGCCCAAACTGACATCCTCGACCCCATCCAGCCAAACCAGTTACCAGACTTATGTTACGAAGCTTCTAGAGCTGGAAGCTCGGCTCTTAATTTTAAAAACTTTCCATAATAGGACCGACGTGACTACAACACAGCTCAGTCGCTCCGTTCGATGCTAGGGACAGTGTTAATCTCTGCACATCAGCACAGGGAAGACAAGAGCCATTAACATTGGTCTTGTAAACTGGGCAAAATAGAAGTTTCAGGGGAAATGGTGCAAAAGGGAATTGATCTGCTCATGAAGAGGAACACAATGGGGATTTCTTCATGAAGGTAAAGCATGTAGGGTTCACTGTAAAGGTCCTCCAGGATCAAGGAACGGGGAGTATAGGGACAGTGAAAAAATGTTGTGTAACAGGGGGGGATGAATTAGTATTTCATTCACAACCTTTTCTCAACTTGTGCTTTTATTTTCAAAGTCTTATTGAACCATTATTCCATTAGCAACATATTATGTTGTAGACCTATGCATATTTAGTAACCATGAGTAGAATTTAACATAAGAGCATATAAACTGTAAAAAGTACAACACACCATCAACACATCAACATATAGGGACAACAAATTTTTAGGTGGAAACCCAAAATGGGAGAAAACCATCATCGTTGTTGTTTGCTTTGTCTTCTTATTATTAAAGAAAATTCTTTACATCTTGCACTAGTGCACACTTTTTCTAGTGGGTAGGCTCCTACCTTCACTGAATTTTCTAGTTTCTATTGGAAGGAAGCAACCATTCCCTCTAACTTCTTGTGATCCACGTTTCACAATATTTCAAACTGGGACCACCTTTAACACCTTTAACAACAATTGATTAGGTAGGCCACTTTTCAAAATGTTTCAAACTAGACCTATAATACACCCAAGGATTCTTTGCACTCAAAATTTGTTCAAACACAAATGCTCATCAAACCAACTTTCATAAAGGACAAACACTTCTTTGTTGTAAGAACAAGATGCTATTCTCAAACTGAATCAATTGAACATGTACCAACAAACTCATTAACATATACCATCACCATAACTCATAAATTATTACATTCAAATCAAAGTTCTGAATATGAAAAGATACATCAACAAGCTTAAAAAACAACCAATAGTGAAACTTATAAGCAAGACAATGACAACAACATATCATGAGTAAAGGTTTGAAGCAATGCATGGATTATCTTCTACCTGCAATTCTTCATACAACTTCTGAAGACTTAGGGTTTGTCGCTACAACCATAACAATTAGTTTATCACGTATGATTTGTCATAAATACCTTTGATCTATTCACTGGATATGACCATTGAAAGCAATATTCTATCAATGATCTCTATACATTCTTATCTCAATTCATCATTCAAGTTACAACTAGTCAACAAGACATACAACCTTTGGATTCATCATATAATGTCATTTACCAACCAAGACAATCTCACTATCAAAGTTAAGAACATCTCTACAAACACTTATGATAGATATATTACAAGTCACAAAAGCTTCTCCTAACACCAAGATCTACAGACAAGTCAAGTAGTAGCTACAAAAATCAAACACTTGAACACAAGCAACATACAAGAATCTTTGTCATTCAAAGCTTATCCTTATCTCTGCATACACACTGTTAAATCAATAATAAATTCTACATACACTATCAAGGCAACATAGTGAATAATGCATACACATCTCGACCTTCAACCTCTCTACATACACACTTTCAAATAAACAATAAACTTTGCATACACTATCAAGGAAACATAGTGACTTATGCATACACAACTCAACCTTCAACCTCTCCGCATATCAAGGAATAAAAGGACAAGCCATTCAAACCACACACTAATCCCTGCAAACATTAAAGTAATCTCTGCATACACACAGATATTTTTTGGAAAACCTTGTCTGCAACACAAACACGTGAGATACTACAACCTTTGTTTCGTTCAATCAGATCTTTACAAACAAGTCAACTAAAACTTCATTGTTCTACATATCAAAACCTCTCTATACAATGGCATCCAAAGGTCCTCTTTGTCTCTACAAAACCCTTCCAATAATCATTGCAAATTTGTCTCATAACCCTACAATATACACTGCATAATTTATGTATAAAGTAACACAATGATATATATATATATAGACTGTCAAAACATGTCATTGATCTATGTTTAACAATGATCACTGCAATTAATGGCTATGAATAAGATACCTATACATATAGGCCAGATCTAAACAAGTGATGTGAAAATATTTAGAAACATATGCACATTGTTCATAACAAGATCTCATTCATTTCTTCCTGCATCAAATACTAGACATAACACATTATAGGTCTATTCTATTTTCCCTCTATTACATTTGCAACAAACAAATTAGAGTGAATAGATATATTTACCCTTATATCTCTCAATGTTATACCTCATCCTTGCACCCTGATACACACGTGTACGAGACAAATCACAAGAAACTCAAAGAATGCACACACTAGCAACTCAATCTTCTTCTCCTTTTATAATCTCTATCCCCTGCTAATACCACAAGCAAATCCCTTGGATTTGTTGATGGGAAACCTTTGACAGAATCAAATAGGCATTGTTGGACCTTTCGCAAGACTACATTGGACAAAAACCATTGTTTATCCCTAATTTCTTTTCTTTTCTATGCTTACAGACAATAACGCACCTCTACCCTTTAGGAAGTGTCTTATAACACATGTCTTGAACATAACACCTATGTTACCCTAGGTGGTAATGCCCCTTCAGCAATGGTAACCTACGTTACTCTATCTCCATGCTCTAAAAGCTGTGAAAACACAATCAAACTTCACTCAAACTTTATCCAACTTCTATCATGCCTTCTCCAACACCTGTGGATCCCGTCAAGCTTTGATAAGGCTTGAATAACACCTCACAAACCTCAATAGACCTTCTCCAACTTGTCACCACGTTAATTAGTAGAATTCACCACATTCAGGCCCTATAGACCTTATACAACCACAATCATCATCCTAGCATATCCATAATAGTGACAAGAACATGATGACAAGAGAGACAAGACATCCAAGTTAACATCAAGGCCAACACACTAGAAAATAATGCCAAAAATAAGGTTTTGAACTGTTGTTACTTTCCTTCAAATCCTAATCACAATTTTAGGAGACTAGTTTCATCATTTACTTGAAGTTTTTGTTAATCCTCCTTGTGAAGGAGACTAAACTCCTTATTTTCTGGTTGCTCTTGGGCCTTTATTGTACATGCTTTTAATTGTTGGTTGTGTACCCAATTCCTTGTCTTTTCCTACTTGTTCATTTAAGATATCTTGATTGGTCCTTTTGTCCACCTCTTTTATCATTTTCTTGGGTCATAGATCTTTCTTACACTCTCCATCTAATCCCTCATCAGTCAATCTTGAGAGGAATGGCCTAGTTGCATTTTTTGTCGTAGAAGTAGAAAAGAAAACCTCCTTTTCATCTAATTCTGTAATTTATGTGGTTTTGATAGGTACTAGGGCATCTTACAAAGGGAGCATATTGCCAAATCATGCTTACTCTCTTATCGTCTCACTAGGGATCAATGGGGTTTCTGCATTTTCCATGGGTACTCGCATGTATTTCCTATTTTCCAAATTGGCAAGGACTTTATATGTATTTCTTGAGGGACCATGATTGTTGGATTTGCTACTTTATGGTGACTAAAATTCAAGAGGGAATTTTGAGGATGATGGGTCTTGAGGAGAAACAAGAGCCACTTGTTGACGGTGCTGGACCCGCCAACATGTCAAGGGATCTCCCCATAAGAAGTCCCAATTAGACCTCAGACCGTTTGGTGTAGGATTCCCAACAGTGGGTTGTACGGTAATGACTTGACTGTGATTTCGCATAGAGGCAAGTAAGATAACTATGTTGGTAGCAAGGGTGTGACAACTGCAGTAAGACAAGGAAGGTACATGAACAGTTCTAACACATGGAGAGTTGGTTGAGTGCGCCCCTTGGAAACCTGTGGTAGCACGGGGCTTGGAAGGGAACACACGAGCAAAGATGCATCAAAAAATGGAAATAAAGTTAACTAACAATCCAAAGTGATGGTTTAACCAATCAACACATTTTAGTAAGATTCATACATACTTATACATAATAGTCCATACATGCATGCGTAAGCAAATAGGTACATATACCATTTAGAGTAAACAAGATAGTTGGAATACAATATTACATATGCATGAAATGTGTTGGCTTTGTTATATTAAGAAGTGTAAGTTCTAGTCATACAATACATCCATGTCCAACCACTAGTTCTGACAGCCGAACGTTACAGCCACAACCGCCTGCTCCTCCAAAGAGATGTACTAGCTCTGCGCAGTGGAGAAGCCAAGGCTCATTACAATACTATCCAAGCTCTCTCTAAGATAGTCTTATCGGAAGTTTGGCTGACCAAAAGCCTATACAATGAGTTATGAGGTGTTATTTATAGCAAAGGGTGGGGTGACCCTTGACATTCCCCTTTGAGACCATTCATCTAACTTCATGACTCTTCAACTACTCTATGACTGTTACATTCAACTATCAACACTTGAACTTCCACTTGACAAGATGTTACATTAAAGTGCACATATGCCTATGTGAGACAAATTGGCTTGAGCAAGCCATGCAAGCCATGCAAGCCATGCAAGACATCACTCACACTCAGACCGTTGTGGCGAAACCAAATCTTTGACATGCTTGTGATGAGCTGGTGCTAAGCTTGGTTGTCCGTGATGGTGTCCGTGCTCTCAATGGTGACATCTTGCTGAAGCGAACTCTTTCCTTCGTTGCATCTGGGTGCATTGATATGGCTCCTCTGTCCAACTCGTCTAATAGCATGTGCATAGTCATCCTGGTGTGACCGGTCTAACAACATGTTGATGTATAGTGTCTAAGATGCTCTCCAAGCATGTGTTGGTGGCCCTGCACATCAACTTGTTGAGATACATGTTCAGCTCCAGTTGGACTTGCTTCTTGTCTTTGCCTTGGTGAGTGTGCCGAATGGGTGGGATCGCATGCATGCACATAATGGCATGCATGTTGCTGCATTCCCTTGCATAGGATCAACAACATTGCTCATCTTGTTTACTCTATGTGAGCTGTTAGGATGGATCTATAACTTGTACGAGTGCAGCTTCATCCGTGAGTGCTTGTTGCACCCCCTGTTGTACCTATTCCTGCTACAACTCATTCTCTCATCTATGCAGCTCTTGTTCCACATGAAACTCCTTTGTTCCATTCTCTGCCTTTGCGTGATCTTCATGTCGCGTCGTCACCTCATAGCCTAAGTCTCCAAAGTTGCTTTCATCACAAGTGGATCTGCTTGAGCTTGCAACTTTGTTCTGCCTCTGTGTTGTCAACAACCTTCCTCTTGCGTTCGTTGCATTTGATACGCTGCCTTCAACTGCTATTGATGGTGCTACTTGCTGTGATGTTGCTGTTGTCATATCTTGATGTCCATATCTATGAACAACTTGATGTCTTTGTGGGTAGGCAAGTTCATAAACACTTGATCGAATACATCCCCAAGTGTGCTCTGAGAGATGTCTTCTACTCTGCTCTCCTAGAAGTCATTGTACCTATGCTGCTGAGAGATAGATGAACACCTAAGATACTTGGATACATGACAACACTCATGGCAAGAAATCTTCCATTCAAAAACCAAAACGAACTTGAGAATTGACTTGCAACATAACTGTGTGATTGATCATGAAGGTTGCGCAATTTCTGGCAGGAGGTCGGGAGACTAACTGCCAAAACTGCGCAAGGAAAAATTCGGGTTTTCAAGAGGCTAAATGACTGCTAGAATTGTGTAATGCACAGTCCAACTTGGTCTGCTGAGGATTGAAACTTCGCAATGCGCAATTTCAGTCAGTAGTGACATGCAACCATCAAACTGCATTGTGCAGTTTCTGGGCCCTACAAGAGACTGCCTCCAAGAATTGCGCAATGCAATCCTAGAGGTTAGTGCCTGGCTAGATTTGCGCAATTTCTGGAGGGAATGCAGAGCCTTCGCTTACGGAAATGTGCAGTGCTAGCCGGGGAAGGCACGGTTCTAGCCAAGGCAGCTCAGTCCGACCGACGGGCTACTGAAAATATGAGGTGTGAATGCATGAGGAGATGAGTGCAAACAAGAGTGAATGATCATTCATGCAGACAACAAGTGCAGCATTCAGAAAACGGGAAAGCATGCAAGTGTGTGAAGCGAGTCTCTGCAACGACAATCATCCATGCAAAAACAGTTCCATGCATACGACAACAGTGAGATGCAAACGAAAACTGAAACGATGTTAGTACAAGCTAAATGCATGTAAATGACAAAAATCACTCACTAAAACCGAGTAGACAACACTCACACAAAACGAAACACAAAAAGCGACAGAAATGCAATACAAGTCATGAACAACGAACTTACCCCAAGACAACTAAGCTAAATGTGCCAACGAATCCTAGATGCAATGTGGGATGCCAGAGCTGTAAGTTTGATGTGAGGAATGAGACGATCCTTGCATGTAACCTCCAACTGCCAAAAATAGATCCGAGAATCAAGGGATGCCTTTGCATGTAGCCTTGGGAAGAGTAGCCCATGCATGAAAATCATTTTTTCTCGGTCCTGGAGGGAACCGGTCAACTCAACTGCACATGCAAGAGCCTGATCAACTGCTAGGAGAAAATGCAAATTTCTGGGAGGGAGTTGGGCTACCTACCTAAGATAATTGCACAATTTCTGGGCAGAGCGTCTGTGTGCTGCCTGCTTCCTAGGATTGTGAAATTCTTAGGCTGAGCAACCCTGCTGGGAAGAATTACACAATTTTCTTAGTGAAGCTTGAACGGTAGATTTGCGCAATTCTGGAGCCCAACAGTCTGCCAGACAAAATTGCGCAATTTCTGGAGGGAAGGCTGGTTGCCCTCTAGAATTGTGTAATTTCTTGAGGGAGATACTCAACCTACAGTTGGACCAAATCCGGAAGAACAACCTGTGAGGGGAATGCAACAAGCTCTTATGGACAGGCTATCATTCTGCAAGAAAATTACTCAAGCTTGTGTACTTAACGAAGCAAGACATGTTGTTGTGAAATGTTTGTAGGAAGCCTCCAAAACGAAGTTAAGGAAAAATTTTGGAGGGTGGTTGTAGCTGCTACAACACTTGGTGACACATTGGTAGAACTCCAGCTCTCTGAATGGACCTTGTTCCTGAAAAGCAAGTCTAACACCTTTGGAAGTATTTTTCAGTTCTTAGTTCATCTTGGTTTCACACTAGCTCGATTGTAAGATGTAGCATCTGCCAAGCTCTTGATTGATTGACACACATTACAAGCTAAGGAAACACATTTTTTTCGATTGGGGCTGAGGTGTATGTTGGTGCACTAGCAGTATAGTCATTAGATTTTTAGTTTCATCTCTGGTGTTACTCTGTTGCCAGTAGACCTAGACAGTACCCTCGCAGAGTCACATAGGAACACAAGCATGGCTCTGCTACTAGCGAGCCTGGTCAATACCCCGACGGAGTTACTTGCATCACATCTTTGTGCAGGAAGCATTTCTCTTCTTTCGCCTTATTCATTTTTCATTTTTAAAATTTTTCACTTTTAACTTTTTGTTCTTTCATTTTTTCATTTTCACAACTCTGCATAACACTTATTCATTTGAGAGGCAGAAGGGATCCTGACTTATTGAGAGTAGAAAAGGTTGTTATTGTAGAAAAGTAGTTTATTGTACCTCTAACGTGCCTGTTAAGGTTTTCCCCCTCACCTTACTCTACTTAACTGAGCTGACAAGGGTTAACCCAAAACAACCGACTAGAGTAGGTGACACTAGTTAGTGTGCAAGCATTGTGTTTTCCCCAAGGTTCACTTTGAACAATACATATTTTCCATCGACATATCATGGATTAAAAGTAACAAGTTCTTCATATAGAGATTTTTATCACAAATAACCAAGTAGTGATAGTTGTACAAGGCCTCTTGTATTTTACCTAGCTTGTTTCAAGAGTCATACATGGTTTCATGTGAAACTAACCTATGAACAAAACAAGAAAACAAACAACAAAGAAAAGTAGAAGCAGAAGCAAAAGTGAAAGCAAAGTGAGTAATCAAACAAGCAAGCAAGCAAACAAAAAAACAAAACAAGTAAGCAAAGAAGCATGCAAGTAAACCAACTGAAAGCAAACACTACTCCTACTCCTAAGCTAATGGTGCATGGGCCTGATCACGCGAAGTGATATTTCCAATGTAGCCACCAGTGCATTGGTTGACCCATGTTGGTGAAGGCTTGGTCTGCGAGCAACCTGGTTGTGCGGACCAACAAGAAAGAAAGATATAACAATGAAGACAAACACACTTCATGTTTACAAGTGCCCACAGGCATAAGTGAGTGCAAGTACATGACAAGCAATCCATTGAATTATCATGGTGTTGTGCGACACTGTGTGCAACTCTGAAGCATACACACATTCTTGACTATGACATGCAATAAAAAGAAAAGAAACAAAGACAACTTGCGTCGTGCATGCGTGCTTGCAATGTAAGATTCCTC
The DNA here is from genome assembly GCA_000404065.3 of Pinus taeda. Lineage (NCBI taxonomy): Eukaryota > Viridiplantae > Streptophyta > Pinopsida > Pinales > Pinaceae > Pinus > Pinus taeda. The sequence goes on from APFE030836449.1 coordinate 12,749, forward strand.
TAATGCATGAGAAATAGGATCATGCAGTTCGAGTGGAGGAAGCATGATCTGTGTGTGAGCTTGATCTTAAATGCATACAGATGAGCAATGAGGAGCAATGAGGAGCCTCAGGTGATTGAACAATTTCCTGACCGGAAGTGAAACCGACCTCAGGATAGTGAGGGCTTGACATAACCGTTAGCTCGGGCTAAAGTGCCTCGACAGTTTGGGGTGTTTCAACTTCATCGTCAGATAGATCATCATAAACTGGTGGCTTCGAAAAATCAATTGCGATAGAATCACGATCGTGATCGGATATGGGAGTAAATGGATCACGATAACCACGATCAGAAAAATCGATGATTTCATCGACATCCTCATGATCTGATGAATCAAACAGAGGGGTAGATGAGAAGTGGACAAATCCATCCTCTGCGTTTCCGGTAAAGGCAAATGAAAGATCAAGTGGATTTTCAAAGAATGACTTATCCTCTCCATTGTCGGATGATGGACTGACATCTAGTGTGTCCTGCGAGTGGTCAACAATGGGTGCATCTGTGGATGAAGATACACATGTGAAATCATGGATGGAAGGTTCACTAAAAATATCAAGAAATAACGGAGGAGGCTCGGACAAAAGGGAGTCATCCTTTGTTGAGTGTTGATGCTCAAGTTCCCATTCATACTTTCCATGAATGATAGCGCATGCTGGTTGTGCAACACCAACTCCGTCAGTTTCTTGTTCCTCGTTCACAACAAGTGTAGAGTTCGGAATGGAAGAACACAACACAGTATCATCCGGAGGATTAGCCGAGTACGAAGTCATAGGTTGTGGTACAAAACGCATATGACAAATCGATGGAATCACAACCAAATCTACGCAAAAATTAAGCGAAGTGATGTTGGGAGAATGTGACAATTGAACAGATGTGCGAGCATGATCTCTTGCATCACTCTGCAGTGGTTGAGCTGTTTGATGAGGGGACGACGGACAGTCACTTGTGATAGTGACCCTATCTGTCTGTGATTGTGCATATCCATCACTGAAGAATATTGAGCGAGGCTTGATTTCAAACTCCTTCTTGGGACGAACAAATTTCTTAACGCAATACTTGAATTGGTCCCAAAGATAGAAAATTTTCATCTGGCACTTCGGAGCTTGAAACTACAAATCACGGAAGTGTTGCCAAAAATCCATAAGCGATTCATGCAGAGCCTTCCATTGTTGTAATAATTTTTGGTCAAGATGGTCTCGATCAAAATGATAGAAAGTGTCTTCAATGCGATCACATAAGTGCTCAAGTGAGTGCACGCTGTCAGCCTGTAGGCTTCACAGCCATCGATGTGGAGATTCATGAAGTGTGTATGCAAGCATAAAACTGTCCTGTTTGTCAGATCATCCATCTTCCTCATGAAGCATGGAAAGAAAGTCATGTAAGAACTCATGCCATGCCACTTCGCCTTCACCATCATATGTGTATGTGGACAAGAGATCGAAAAACTCCCTCGTGATGGTAACATATTCGACATGCGAAAAATATTGTGGAGGAAGGAGAGTGAAAGACTCCATGATAGATATGCAAAGGTTAAAAACATCATGAGAGGACACAGCTTGTCATCTGGCCCTCCTAGCACTATAAATGTTGATGGTGCTGGACCCGTCAACATGTCAGGGGATCTCGCTGGTAAGAAGTCCCAATTAGACCTCAAACCGTTTGGTGTAGGAGTTCCAGCAGTGGGTCGTAAGGTAATTCCTTGACCATGATTTCGCACATAGGTAGTAGGAAAAAGAAGGTGCATGAATGGTTCTAACACATGGAGAGTTGGGTGAGTGCGCCCCTTGGAAACCTATGGTAGCACATGGTTTGGAAGGGAACACACAAGCAAAGATGCATCACAAACTAGAAAGCAAGTTAGCTAACAATCCAAAGTGATGGTTAAATCAGTCAACACATTTCAGTAAGATTCATACATACTTATACAAAATAGTCCATACATGAATACGTAAGAAAATATATACATATACCATTTAGAGTAAACAAGGTAGCCGGAATACAATATGACATATGCATGAAACATGCTGGCTCTGTTATATTAAGAAGTGTAAGTTCCAGTCATACAATACATTCATGTCCAACCACTAGTTCCGACAACGGAACATTACAACCAAAACCACCTGCTCCTCCAAAGAGATGTACTAGCTCTGCGCAATGGAGAAGCCAAGGCTTGTTACAATACTGTCCAAGCTCTCTCTAAGATAGTCTTATCGGAAGCTTGGCTGACCAAAAGCCTATATAATGAGTTATGATGTGTTATTTATAGCAAAGGGTGGGGTGATCCTTGACATTCCCCTTTGAGACCGTTCATCTACTCTCATGACTCTTCAGCTACTCTATCACTGTTACATTCAACTATTGACACTTGAACTTCCACTTGGCAAGATGTTACATTACAATGCACATGTGCCCATGTGAGACAAAATGACTTGAGCAAGCCATGCAAGGCATCACTAACACTCAGACTGTTGTGGCGAGACCAACTCTTTGACATGCTTATGATGGTCAAAGGTGATGAGTTGATGCCAAGCTTAGTTGTCTGTGATGGTGTCCGTGCGCTCAATGGTGACATCTTGTTGAAGTAAACTCTTGCCTTCGTTGCATTCGGGTGCACTGATATGGCTCCTTTGTTCAACTCGTCGGATAGCATGCGCATGGACCTCCTAGTGCGATCGAGCCGACAACATGTTGGTGCATAGTGTTTATACTGCTCTCCAAGCATGTATTGGTGTTTGTGTGCATCAACTTGTCAAGGTACATGTTCAGATCTAGTTGGACTTGCTTCTTGTCTTCACCTTGGTGTGCTGAATGGGTGGGATCACATGCCTGCGCATAATGACATGAATGTTGCTACATTCCCATGCATGTGATCAACAACATTTCTCACCTTGTCTACTTCGTGCCAACTGGTGGGATGGATCTATAACTTGTATGTGCACACTTTCATCTGTTAGTGCATGTTGCGCCCCTTGTTGTACCTATTCCCGTTGCATCTCATTCTCTCATATATGCAGCTCCTGTTCTTCCTTGAGTTGCTGCTTTAACACATGCAAATCCTTCTTTGTTCTGTTCTCTACCTTCGCGCGATCTTCATGTCTCATCGTCACCTCATAGCCTGAGTCTCCAAAGTTTCTTTCATCACAAGTGGATCTGCTTGAACTTGCAGCTTTGTTCTGCCTCTATGTTGTCAACAACCTTCCTCTTGCATTTGTTGCATCCGGTATGCTGCGTTTAGCTGCTGTTGATGGTGTTGCTTGCTGTGATGTTGTTGTTGTCATATCTTCATGTCCTTGTCTACGAACAACTTGATGTCTTCATGGGTAGGCAAGTTCATATACAATTGATCGACTGCATCCCCAAGTGTGCTCTGAACGATGTCTTCTACTCTGCTCTCCTTGAAGCCATTATACCTGTGGTGCTGATAGACTGATCAACACTTACAATACCTGGAGACACGACAATACTCATTGCAAGAAATCTGTCAGTCGAAAACCAAAACGAACTTGAGAACTGACATGCAACATACTTGTGTGACTAATCATGAAGGTTGCGCAATTTACAGCGGGAGGTCGAGAGACTGATTGCCAAACTTACGCAAGGCACAGTCTAGGATGTTAGGAGGCTGACTAACTGCTAGAATTGTGCAATGCGTAGTCCAACTTGGTCTACTGAGGACTGAAACTGCGCAATGTGCAATTTCAGTCAGCAGTGACATGGAACTAGCAAACTGCATTGCACAGTTTCTAGGACCAATAGGACAACGCCTCCAATAATTGTGCAATGCAATCCTAGAGGTCAGTGCTTGGCTAGATTTGCACAGCTTCTGGAGGGAAGGAAGAGCCTTCGCTTATGGAAATGTGCAGTGCTAGCCAGGCAAGGCACGGTCTGGGCCAAGGCAGCCTAGTCCGGCCGAGGGGCGACTGAAAACATGAGAAGTGTGAATGCATGAGGAGATGAGTGAAAACAAGAGTTAATGATCATCCATGCAAACAACAAGTGCAGGATTCAGGAAACGGGAAATCATGCAAGTGTGTGAAGCAAGTCGCCTCGACAACGACCGTCCTTGCAAAAGAGTTCCATGCATGCGAAAGTAGTGAGATGCAAATGAAAACTGAAACAATACTAGTACAAGCTAGTATGCATGTAAACGACAAGAAGCGCTCAATGAAACTGAGCAGACAACTCTCACACAAAGTGAAACAGAAAAAGTGACATAAATGCAGTGCAAGTCATGAACAATGAGCTTACCCCAAGACAATTGAGTTGAATATGCCGACGACTCCTAGATGCAATGTGGGATACCAGAGCTGCAATGTCAATGCGAGGAATGAGCTCTGCAACTTCCAATTGATGAGTTTTGATAAGATTAATGTTGTGACGCGCATGCCACAAATCTAGGAAAAATGACACTTGACAGGAAGTTTCTAAGGTGATCCTTGCATGTAACCTCCAACTGCTAAAAATAGATCCCAGAATCAAGGGATTCCTTTTCATGTTGCCTTGGGAGGAGCAGCCCATGCATGCAAATAATTTGTGCTTGGTCCCGAAGGGAACCGATTAACTCAACTGCACATGCAAGGGCTGCTCAACTATTGGGAGAAATGTGCATTTCTGGGAGGGAGTTGGGTTGGCTACCCAACAGATTTGCACAATTTCTGGGTAGAGAAGCTGAATGCTGCCCAAGATTGTGCAATTCCTGGGCTGAGTAACCTTGCTGGGAAGAATTGTGTAATTTTCTCAGTGAAGCTTGACTGGAAAATTTGCGCAATTCTCGAGCCTATCAGGCTGCCATAAATAATTGCGAATTCCTGGACTGAGCAACCTTGCTGGGAAGAATTATGTAATTTTCTCATTGAAGATTGACTAACAGATTTGCACAATTCTCGAGCCCAACAGTCTGCCAGACATAATTGCGTAATTTCTGGAGGGAAGGCTGGTTTCCCTCTAGAATTGCGCAATTTATTGAGGGAGATGATCAACTTGCAGCTGGACCAAGTCCGGAAGAACAACTTGTGAGGGGAATGCAACAAGCTCTAATGGATGGGCAATCATTCTGCAAGAAAATCATTGAAGCTTTTGTACTTGATGAAGTAAGACATGCTGCTATGAAAGGTTGGTAGGGAGGTTCAAAAACAAAACTAAGGAAAAATTTTAGAGGGTGGTTGTAGCAGCTACAACACTTGGCGACACTCTGGTAGAACTCTAACTCTCTGAATGGGCCTTGTTCGTGAAAATCAAGTCTAACACCTCTAGAAGTATTGTTCAGTTCTGAGTTCATCTTGGTTTCACACTAGCTCGATTGTAAGATGTAGCATTTGCCAAGCTCTTGGTCGATTGACACACATTCCAAGCCAAGGCAACACAATTGCTTCGATTGGGGCCGAGGGGTATGTTGGTGCACAAGCAGTATAGTCGTCAGAGTCTTATTTTCTTCTCTGGTGCTACTCTGCTGCCAGTAGGCCTGGATAGTACCCCTTCAGAGTCACATAGGAACAAAAGCATGGCTCCATTGCCAGCGAGCCTGGTTAGTACCTCGACGGAGTTACTTGCATCACCTCTCTGTGCAGGAAGCCTTTCTCTTCTTTCGCCTTATTCATTTTTCATTTTTTGAAATGTTCACTTTTCATTTTTTCATTTTCACAACTGTGCATAACACTTATTCATTTGAGAGGTGGAAGAGGGATCCTGACTTATTGAGAGCATAAGAGGTTATTCCTGCAGAGAAGTAGTTTATTGTACCTCTGATGTTCTTGTTAAGGTTTCCCCCCACCTTACTCTACTTGACCGAGCTGACAAGGGTTAACCCAAAACAACCGACTAGAGTAAGTGACACTAGTTAGCGTGCAAGCGTTGTGTTTTCTCCAAGGTTCACTTCAAACAATACATATTTTCCATCGACATATCATGGACTAAAAATAACAAGTTCTTCATATAGAGGCAAGATGACAGATAACCAAGTAGTGATAGTTGTACAAGGCCTCTTGTATTTTACCCAACTTGTTTCAAGAGTCATACATGGTTTCATGCGAAACTAACCTACGAACAAAACAACCAAACAAACAACAAAGCAAAACAAAAGCAAAGGCAAAAGTGAAAGCAAAGTGAGTAAGAAAACAAGCATGCAAACAGACAAACAAACAAAACAAGTAAGCAAAGAAGCATGCAAGCAAACCAACTGAAAGCAAACACTACTCCTAATCCTAAGCTAATGACGCATGGGCTTGATCACGTGAAGTGATATTTCCAATCACTATAACAAAATAGGCAATTTACGCCAGATTTAGCACCAGATTTTAGTGTATTTATTTCTCCATTGGAATGAGCAGCATGGTGCTAAATCTGGGTCTATTGTATAATTTTTAAAGTGTCTTTGTTTGTACCAAATTTTGCATCTTTTTTTACGCAAAATTTTGCATCATTTTTTTCATCATATTTTGTACCAAGATTTGCATTTGGTTTTACAACAGGTTTTGCTTCTAATTTTGTGCCATTTTTTGCATCTATTTTTGCATCATTTTTTGCTTCTTGTTTTGTGTCATTCTTTGCTTCTAGTTTTGTGTCATAATTTGCATCGAGCTTTACACCATCTTTTGCATCCAATTTAGTGCTTTTTTTGCATCCATTTTGTGCCAGTTTTTGCGTCTAGTCTTATGCCATTTTTTGCTTCTAATTTTGTACTTATTTTTACATCTATTTTTCCACCAGTTTTTCTGCATTTTTTTACACCATTTTTTGCATCTAATTTTGCACCATATGTTGAATCTTAGTTAGTGCCAAATTTTACATCCATTTTTGTACCATTTTTTTCATCCACTTTTTCGTTTCATTTGTCTCCTTTTTTTTTAATCCGATTTTGCACCTAATTTTGCATCATTTGTTGCATCTAATTTAGCATCACTTTTAACACCATTTCTTGCATCCAATTTTGCATCCTTTAGAGCATCTAAATTTTCATCCTATGTTGAACCATTTGTTACGTCCACCTTCGAATCCCATTTTGTGTCTAATGTTATGTTCAATTTTGAGCCATTTTTTCGTCTATTTTTGCATTTGTTTTTGCTCCAAGTTTTGAATCATTTGTTGCACCTCATTTTGCACCCAAATTTGAGCCATTTTTATGACCATTTTTGCACATTTTTTCTACTTTTGTGTCCAAATTTCCCCATTTTTTTATGTCCAATTTCGCATCCTTTTTGGTGTCTAATTTTTTATCCTTTTTGGAATTCAAATTTGCATCTTTTTTTCTTCCACATTTTGTGTCCACATTTGCATCTCATTTTGCACCTAGATTTTAGTTTGAATTTTCATCTAATTATGCATCATTTTTGACATCATTAGTTTTTCACCATTTTTTAGTCCCATTTGCATCTTGTTTTGTGTCTTTTATTACATCCTTTTTGCACCCAATTTTGCATCCTAATTTTACGCCATTCTTTGCATCTTCATTTTGGTGTCCATTTTTTCATCCTTGTTTGCGCCCAATTTGGTATCTTTTTGTATGCCCTATTTTGTTCCATTCTTTGTGTCTAGTTTTTCACCCTTTTTAAATTCTACTTTAAAACCCTTTTTGTGTCATTGTTTGCATCTTGTTTTGATGGCTAGTTTAATATTCAATTCTACTCCCAATTTTACATCCATGGTTACATCCACTTTTGGCTTCTTGTTTAGAGTTTTACTTTTATTTCTATTTATGACCCCCTTTATGGGTTCATTTTACTCATTTCAATTACATAGTGAAATATATTAAAGTTTCTAAATATCATTTTGTTGTATGATTTAATGCACGATTAGATGAAGCCTCTCAGTTTATCCCAGAAACCTAAGACAGACCAATTAGGAGAAAGGTTGTTCTAAGGCTCGGGATTCTTAGTAGATCAATATGTAGAGTATGGATTAAGAAAAAGAGAATGAATTCATGTGAGTCCTCTCATGTAGGTCTTGTTGGAGTTTTTAGTGTAGCTAGGAAGCACTCCTAGCTAGCTCCAAATCGTGGCCCTACACATAAGAGAGAGAACAAAGAAACCATCACAACATAATATCTTGATAATTGAAACTATCATAAACATATAAATATTACTGAATAAATAAATATAAACCAAAATCCCATAGATTCATTAGTTAAATAGGATAAGTAAAGAATGAATAGTAACATATGAAAGGAAAAACAACTGATCTATATTAATAAAGGAGTTCGAGGAAAGTTACAACAATCAATGCAACAACACCCCCCCAACTCCTAGATCCAAAACTCTACCTCTCAAGATAGATAGATCCCAATACACGAATTCACATCCTTTTCTCAATGGCCAAGCCTCCAATATATAGGAAAGTGAAGGCTATGAAGATTTCCCAAATTCCTCATTAGTTCAATTTTGGGAAAAGATTTTGGGTGAATAATGTTTCCTCATATAAAAATGGCCTTTTCCACTTTTTAGATGCTTTTGTGCTTAGGAAAAAGCTTCCCCATGCTTTATGGCTCTTTTCCAGTTTTGTATGATTTTATTTTTTAGGAAAAATCTAAAGATGAGGATAAAGAATAGATTCCACCATATGAGTTTCGGAAAGTGACCAAGAGTGTCAAATTCTAGTTAAATAGAGCTTTTTTCCCGGAATTTTCATTGTAAAATGTTGACATTGAATTTCCATGTCATAATATGTAAGACAATCAAAATTCTTTAAAATTTAAAAGACATACAAGTGTGACTAGGCACTGGATTTTTTTTTTAATAATATAACTTACCTAATTTAACTATGAATGGTGCCCAAGTGACCCCAAACTATATTAAATATTAAAAATAAAATTAATATCTTAATCTATAAAAATTAGAATATCGAGAATATTTTTAATGAAGGGTAAATCATGACATGCTAAATAAAAAAATTTAAATTTAAAATCCTAAATCTTAAATTTAATTTAAATTTTAAATTTACTTTCTTAATTAAATGTTTATTAAATCTTGTATTGATAAATTAATTTAAATATAAAATATAGATATATAGTTATTTTGATAAAAGTGCATTTATTTGAGTAAGTGTAATTAAAATTTAAAATTTTCCTTTTAAATTTAAATTTTATTAAATCTTGTGTTAATAAATTAATTTCAATATAAAATACATGTAGACAGGTTATTTTTTTATAAAAATAACGTTTATTTGGGTAATTTAAGTTTCCTTTAAATTTTGAATTTGATTTTTTTTTTTAATATTGTGTTAATATGTTAATTTAAATATAAAATACATATACAGTTATTTGATAAATGTGACATTTATTTGGGTAATTTTGGTAAAAGAATAATAAAAATAATATATTAAAAATTTGTCTACATAGCATTATTTTATTAGTTTCTTAATTTTTTCTTAGGTGGTTATTTTTGAGTTGAAAATTCCTCTAATGTGAGACTTTTGTTAACAAAAGTTAGATAAAGGGGACACCTTGTTATAGACTAGGATAACGTGGTCCTCGTGGTACATAACTTGTACTATAGTCTTATATAGTTTAGGAGAAATGGGTATTTTGACCAACAACATAGTATTCTCCAAGATGACGAGGAGGTATTTTCATGTATAACAAATTTAAGAAGATACCACAATTCAAATTGATAACTTAGTATTTGTAAACAAATTGAAGGGTAATTGACAACATTCATAAAAAAATATAGTAGTATCCTCATATATAACAATTGTCCATAAAAAAATCATTGACAATTTTCAATATACATATATTACTACTAAATCAACACTTATCGCAGATATCATTATTCCAAGGTAAATTCACAACCTTACATCCAAAAATAGTAATATCATCATACATAATCATTCTCCATCAAAAAGCATTGGCAGGTTTCAACACATATATAAAGTAACAAGATAATACCAATAATATTCTCATCATCTTTAATCAAATCAACTAAGATTCAAATGTGTGATTATCATATCAAAATCTTTCGTGAACACCATTATTCTAAGGTAAATTCACAACATCAATCAAAAGATAGTAATATCATCATACACAATAATTCTCCATCAAAATAATGTTGATAATTTTCAATATATACAATAACAAGATACAAATGATAATATCATCAAAGAGATATAGAACAGTCGGTGAAGGAGCGCGCTGTTAAGCCACTTCGTAAGCAAAGGTCACCAGTTCTAGTCTCGCCGATACCAAAAATCCAGCATTGTTTATGCTGGTGCAGCTCAGGCCGGGTGCGATCCCCGGGTGACTTTGACAGCTTAGATGCCCCTAAGTCGTGGCCTCTCAGCCACAAGGTAAGCATGATTTTCAGGATTCACCCACTTATCAATCAAAAAAAGAAGAAGATAATATCATCATCATATTTAATCAAATCAACTAAAAGTCAATGTATGATTACCAAATAAAAATGTTTCACATATATCATTATGCTAAGGTAAATTCAAAACATCCATAAAAAATAGGAATCTCATCATACACAATAATTCCTCATAAAAAATTGTAAACAATTTTCAACATATTCATAAGGTAACAAGATAGTACCGATAGTATCATCATCCCCATTCAAATCAACTAAAATTCAAATGTATGATTACCATATTAAGATATCCCAACTAAATATAAAAAATAACGCATGGCTAGCTAGCACCATGAAAATCATAGTCAAGCTCATCCTCATGATCTTTTCCATGATCATCATCCTAACCATCTTGATAATATCATCCACAAAGTCATCACCAACGTCATCATCATCCTCATCATCATCATCTCTGATATATGATGTAATCTAAACATAGTCTATATCATCATCTTCGTGGTCATTACCTGTAGCATTCTGAGAAAAATAAAAAATAAATAAATAAATAAATAAATTCAATATTACATGTTAGTACTAATTCTATAGCAAAATGCATATTTTTATTACAATGCTAACAATAAAATGAGGTAGGACATAATAACATTTAAGAGTACTAAAAATAAAATGAAAATATGGTTTAAGATATATTGGAGATCCAACTAAGATTACACTTGTAATTCACAATAAGTAGTAGAAACATTTTTTAATTCATATGAAGTAGGTACCCATTTGTTCTTCATATTATATTGTGAATGTTTCTTATGATTTCCATGAACAATTGGTAAATTAATATTTACTGAAAGCCTTATTTCAATTTACAATTGTAATTCAAATTAGAAATAGAAGAAATGTTAACAAAAAAAAAGAATGTCACAGGAAAAATTAAATTGTTTTTAATGAAAAATAAGTCGCATACAATATGAATGTTACATGAAATATTGAGTTGTTTTTAATGCATATATTTTTCTCTATAATAAAATGGATCCTAATGTTCATTCAAGAACAAATGCTCACAAATAATTACCTCATTTTATCCATTATCACACTTAATCCATTATACCTAGTGACGACAATGATTCCATTCAAATTGCTTTGAACTCCCTAAATATAATGTAAAAGAGAAAACTCTACGACCACAACCATGACCGCAACCCCCTCCCTTTCCTCGTCCACTGTTAGAGACAATGTACTTGGATTTATTACCAAAGTAGCCACCCCTCCCTTGCATCGTGTCCACCATTAGAGGCATTGAACGTGGAATTAAGAGTATTCATGTTTTCTTTGCTCTAATTAATCTCCAAGGAATCAAAACTTGATCAATATATCAAGGACTCCATCAAGGAATAGATATATCATAAGAGAAGTTCAATAGGCTTTGCCAAAAGAGTGTGAAATAACACTTATCTCTGTTTTATGAAATAACTCCAGTGAGTGGAACGAATGGTGGGAAACACTTACCAAGGAAAGGAATATTTTTGGTCCATCCTTATTTCTATTATTATTTTTGCTTCTTAGAATGGAGGGAAGTGTTTAAAAAAATTTCTAAAAAATATTTTAAATTAATAAATAAATAAATTTGCTTAAGTTTAGTTTTTTTTTTTTTTTTTTGTGTTTTTTTTTTTTTTTTTTTTTTATATTTCGTTTAGTATTTTTTTTATTTTTTTCTAAAAAAATATATTTTAGTTTTTGGTATTTTTTTTATATAACAAAAATTATATTTTGTTTTTATAAAAATGGATTTTAAACATCCATTCATGCTAAATTTGTGATTTTATGATATAAGTTTAAAGTATATATAAAAAAAAAGTAACTTAATGCCATGCGTGGTATCGCTGAGATGGGTATTATACATCTATTCCTTGTTAAGTTATATAATGTGCATGGGTTTTCTTAATGCAATAAAATTAATTATGCTCTTTATTATATCTTGAGATGTTCAACTTGCACCTAATAAAACAATAAAGTTAAAATAGTTTTTCCTTTGTCCTTTATAGATTTTCTCCCCATTAATCCTTGTCTTAATAGATTAATTGCCTTATGATGGCCTTGAGTGGTCACTCCCATTAGTTGCATGCTTTTTAGTTTTATGTTAGTGACATTTCTTAGGATTGATAACATGTTATTTAATTTATGAAAATGTGTTATTGTCCATATTATTGTTAAACATTAATATGGTTTTGAACATGGTTTAGCAAAAAGTTCCCAAAATGTTTATAGATTGTATTTTATAATGGAATGATTCATTGTTTGTCGAAATTGTTTTGGATATTTTTTTTAAGATTCATTGACTAATGAAATTGTTATGGATATTTTTTTTTAGTATATTAACTTGTATGTGATAAAGTCAAAAGTCACCTCTTTTTTATATTTTCATTGGTTAATTTCCCTTAAGGCTATCAAGTTCACCATTCAATCCTAGGTTAAGGAAATATAGGAGTCATGAAGTGGCATTGTCCAAGAACTTAAATCTTGAAACATGTTCTTTTTAGTCACATTATACTTCCTTTTTGTGTAAATTCTCCATGAAAATAGCCTCATGGAACATGAGGGGCCTCAATAGTAAAGGAAAACAAAGACTCCTACAAGAAAAATGGTACACAAAGCACCCATCAATAATGTTGATATAAGAAATAAAAATATTAAGTGAGGTTCTACCTCATATAATGAGCAAATGGGGGAGGAATTTCCAAGTAGTAGTGACTGATGATTAGATATACTTGGGTGGAATGGCTATTATTTGGAATGATCAGGACATCAAGGTTACCAATATGTTACCTCTTTTCGCATTATGACAATATAATTCTAGTTAATTGATATTGAGGACCATTGCCATGTATACAATGTCTATGACTCTAATATCGCAAATGGAAAACCTCTATTTCTCAATTCTATTTCCAGCACAAGTAATTTATACTCCCCATGTCCATGGATTGTTGGGAGTGACTTCAATATTATCAAGTGTCTCGAGGAAAAGAAAGGACGAGTCACAATTTTTACCAAGAGATTTCATAAGATATACCATCAAAGCCCTAAAGTAGTATCCATTAAAGTTCTCAAGCAACGAGTCTCCAACCCACACATGTGGATCAATGAGATGTAATACATGTGTGTGTGGTGACTAACTTAATACATTGTTCTAATAAATCCACAAACTTAAGTATTTCACTCCATCACATAAATTGACTATAGTGTGACATAAGTAAACCCAAGAGTAGACATGAAACCCTTAAGAAAGAAAAATTCCCTAGATCCCCAATTAGGTGCTTAAATAATGAAGTGAAAATGAAAGGGGAAAAGAGGACTTCATGATTTAACCATCATAAACATGTGATCAAGTGTGACTAGGAGTGTATATATTCATATGGTTTCCAAAGAGGGTGTGAATACATGAGTTACCATTCATTGGGCCTTTTTTTTTTTTCTTATATATAGGACTTAGGGAATAAGGTTTTTATAAGTTTGGAACAACTCATAGATATAACATTTACATGAATTTTCACTTCAACCTTAGAGTTTAGACTTAGATAAATCATTATAGTGTATCTTTAATGACTTTGGCTTTCACTTTTTGATTTTCTTTCATCACAAATGACAAAAGGGGAAATATTTTGCCACAAATCTATGAATGCTTAATCATAAAGGCGTCATGCGATGAAAAATAATAATGATGTTATTCTCTATTAAAATGATGGGTATTCTTGAGAAAAGCTTATGCTTGTGGATGTCTCCTCCCTCGAGAGGGAGTGAGGGTGGACACCATATTATCCATGTGTCATGTACCATGGCCAAGACTAAAAATTGTAAGCCTACTAAAGACACCAGTAGGGAGAATGGTAGATTAGATAAACATCTGGGACCAATATTCTTTGAGAAATTGTACTTTGACTAGGATTAACTGCCATAAGTCAAGTACATTAATCCAAGATAAGAATAGTCATGAGGATCGAAATTTCCTGGTGTCAATATTATGACAGTGGATTAGGAAATTATCATGCGAGGACATGCCTGATGAACATCCTAGTGGGGTAAGTGTCTAAAGAGGAAGTGGTGTCCAAATTTATGCCTCCCAACATTGTGCTATAATCTAATGGAGAGATAGAACTTGTTAGTCAAGACCTTTCTATTTTGACAATGTTGGCTATGATGATGTAAATCATTGTTGATGCTTATCAATCCAGATCCCTTCTTATATGAATATTTCAATTTGAGAGTACATTTTTGTCTCATTATGAGTACTTCCCTAGTTTAGAGGGAGTGTCATCATCTTCATTATCATCATCATCACCAATCAATGTCATAATTGTATTATTGTCATAATCACCATTCATGTCGTCGTCATCATCATCATCATGATAATGGACATTGTCGTCAATTGTTCATAATTATAGATATCATAAGAAATATCATCAACCCAAAAAATCTTACGAGTGCTCAAAAAGGGTTGTTAGGACACATGATATATGCAAGAGAAATATCAACTTTATTTTTTAGAGATGATCGATGATCATCATTATCACTACCATTATCATCGTCATTATAATTTTCATCATCCCCATCATCATAATTAATGTAATTTCTATCATCATTGTTGTCAACTTTGTCATGAACATCATAATCATCATTCATGCCATTACTGTTGTTGATGATGACCAAAATGAAAATAATGATAATGATGATAAAATGATGATGACCTGGAAGATGACTCCAAAGATAATGATTATGATTATGACCATGACAACACTTAAAAATTGGGAAGATTGTACAAGGTCATTAGCATCGCCATCATCATTGTCATTGTAACCCCCATTGTCTTTATCATCATTTTGGTTATCATAATAATCAAAATTCATGTCATCAACATCATCTTCATTATCATCATCATCATAATTATTGACATTGTCATCAGTTGTGCATACTTTTCAATGTCATAAGAAATATCATCAATGCAAAAAATATGATGAGTGTTGTAAAAGAGATGCAAAACTCAAAAACAAAAAATGGGGGCAAAGATAGACGTAAAATTGGTTGAAGAGTTGACACAACATAAGTAGATGCAAAACAAGACAGAAAAATTGACACAAAAGTGGATGAAAAAGTAGCTATAATAATAGATGCAAACTTGGACACAAAATAGGATGAAAACATGGATAAAAAAGTGGAAGAAAACATGAGTGTAATAGTAGGCATAAAACTTAGCATGAATTGTTGTGAAATAAATGTGGATACAACAATGAACACACAAGAAGACACAAACTTGGATGCAAAAAGAAGGCAACTTGAATTCAAAAACGGGTGTAAACATGGACCAAACATGGGTGCAATAGTGGAAACAAAATTAGACGCAAAATTGGACGTATCAAAAGTGGATGTAAAAGTAGATGCAAAATGGGATGAAAAAAACATAAAAAATATTTGATGCAAACTTGAACACAAAAGAAGATGAAAATGTGGATGCAAAATTGGAAAAAAAATGTGGGTTTCAACAATAGGCACAAGATATGGCACAGATTGTGGCACAACAAAAGTGGACGAGAAAGTGGAGGTAATAAAAAACACACAAAAAAAGATGCAAACTTGGATGCAAGACAAGATGAAATAAGGGATGCAAACATGAGTGCAACACGAGAAACAAAATTGGATGAGAAATATGGATGCAGTGGAAGTAAACGCAAAAGAAGATACAGAATGAGATGCAAAACCCAACACAAAAGTGGATGCAAAAATAGATGCAATATTTTGATGCAAAAGTGGATGTGAAGATGGATGCAAAATTGGAAGCAAATGTGGGTACAACAATAAGTACAAAACATGGCACACATAGTGTCACAACAAAAGTGGATGTAATGATAGATGAAAAAAGAAGCAAATGAAGATGAAAAATAAGATGCAAAAAGGGATGCAAAAGTGGACGTAAATATGGGTGCAATAATGGAGGCAAAATAGGATGCAAAAGTTGATGCAAAAGTAGATGCAATATGAGATACAAAACCTAATGCAAATCTTGACGCAAAGGGGATGCAAAAAATCATTTAAAAAATTATACAAAAGAGGATGCAAGAGATGATGCAAAATTTCATGCAATTGTAGGTGAAAAATGTGGATGCAATAAAGGATACAAAAGTTGGTGAAACAAAATTAGATGCCAAACTTGATGCAAAACATGGTGCAAAGGATGGCACAAAACTTGGCATAAAACCTAGTGTAAAACCTGGTGCAAAACCTATTACAATACCTGGTGCTAAACTTGGTGTAAGACTTGGTGCAAAACTCGGTGTAAAACTCGCATCAATTTTTGCACCATATTTGATAAATGGACACAAATAGCACCAAAATTGGGCTCTAGATGCAAAAAAGGAAGAAAAAATGGACGCTAATCACAAGGTTTTGTTGTAGTGAACATAGCCACCGACGCATTTGTTGACCCATGTTGGTGAAGGCTTGGTTCGTGAGCAACTCAATTGTGTGGACCAACAAGCAAGAAAGATATAACAATGAAGACAAACTCACTTCATGTTTAAAATTGCCCACAGGACATAAGTGAGTGCAAGTACATGAAAAATAGTCCGTTGACTTATCATGGTGCTATGCGACACTGCGTGCAACTATGAAGCATATGCACATTCTTGACTGTGACATGCAAGTAAATGAAAGAATCAAAGACAACTTGCGTTGTGCATGCATGCTTGTAATGTAAGATTCCTCCAATGCATGAGCAATAGGATCGTGCAATTCGAGTGGAGGAAGCACAATCTGTGTGTGAACTTGATCTTCAATGCATACAGATGAGTGATGAGAAGCCTCGAGTGATTAAACAATTTCCTGACCAGAAGTGAAACCAACATCAGGACAGTGAAGGCCTGACATAATCATCAGCTTAGGCTGAAGTGCCTCGATAGTTTGGGGTGTTTCAACTTCATCGTCAGATAGATCATCATAAACCGGTGGCTTCGAAAAATCAACTATGATAGAATCATGATCGTGATCGAATATGGGAGTACATGGATCACGATAGCCACAATCAGAAAAATCGATGATTTCATTGGCATCCTCATGATCTGATGAATCAAACAGAGGGGTAGATAAGAAGCGGACAAATCCATCCTCTGTGTTTTCCGAAAAGGCAGATGAAAGATCAAGTGGATTATCAAGGAATGATTTATCCTCTCTGTTGTCAGATGATGGACTGACATCGGTGTGTCCTGTGAGTGATCAACAATGGGTGCATTCTCAGATGAAGATACACATGCGAAATCATAGATGGCAGGTTCACCATAAATGTCAGGAAAGAACGAAGGAGGCTCAAACGGAAGGGAGGCATCCTTCGCCGAGTGTTGATGCTCAAGCTCCTAGTCATACTCTTCGTGAATGATAGTGCATGTTGGTTGTGCAACACCAACTTCGTTAGTGGCTTGTTCCTCATTCACAACAAGTGTAGAGTCCAAAATGGAAGAACACGAGACAGTATTATTAGGAGGATTAGTCGAGTATGAAGACAAAGGTTGTGGTACAAAATGCATATGACAACTCGATGGACTCACAACCAAATCTAAACGAAAATTAAGTGAAGAGATGTTGGGAGAACGTGACAGTTGAACAAATGTGGGAGCATGATCTCCTGCATCTCTCTGCAGTGGTTGAGTTGTTTGATGAGGGGACGACGGAAAGTCACTTGTGACAGTGACCATATCCATCTGTGAATGCGTTGCTCCATCACTGTGAGCAAGGCTTGATTTCAAACTTCTTCATGGGATGAACAGATTTCTTAATGCAATACTCGAATTGGTCCCAAAGATAGAAAAATTTCATTTGGCTCTTCGAAGCTTGAAACTACAAATCATAGAAGCATTGCCAAAAATCCATAGGTGATTCATGCAGAGCTTTTTGTTGTTTTAACATATCTTGGTGAAGATGGTCTAGATCAAAATGATATAAAGTGTCTTCAATGAGATCACAGAAGTGCTCAAGTGAGTGCATGCTGTCAGTCGGCAGGTTGCACAACCATCGATGTGGAGATTCGTGAAGTGTGTATGCAAGCAACAAACTGGCTTGTTCGTCAAAAATCCATCTTCCTCATGAAGCATGGAAAGAAAGTTATGTAAGAACTCAGGCCAGGGCACTTCGCCTTCACCATCATACGTGTATGTAGACAAGAGATCGACGAAGAGTTGGGTGAATGTGCCGCTTGGAAACCTATGGTAGCATGGGGCTTGGAAGGGAACACACGAGCGAAGATGTATTACAAACTGGAAAGCAAGTTAGCGAATAATCCAAAGTGATGGCTAAACCAATCAACACATTTCAGTAAGATTCATACATACTTATATAGAATAATCCATACATACATGCGTAAGCAAACATATACATATACCATTTAGAGTAAACAAGATAGTTGGAATACAATATGACATATGCACGAAACATGCTGGCTCTATTATATTAAGAAGTGTAAGTTCCAGTCATACAATACATCCATGTCCAACCACTAGTTCCAACAGTGGAACGTTACAGCCACAACCACCTGCTCCTCCAAAGAGATGTACTAGCTCTACGCAGTGGAGAAGCCAAGGTTCATTATAACATTGTCCAAGCTCTCTCTAAGATAGTATTATCGGAAGCTTGGATGACCAAAAGCCTATACAATGAGTTATGAGGTGCTATTTATAGAAAAGGGTGGGGTGACCCTTGACATTCACCTGTGAGACCATTCATCTACCCTCATGACTCTTCAACTACTCTATGACTATTACATTCAACTATCGACACTTGAACTTCCACTTGACAAGATGTTAGATTACAATACACATGTGCACATGTGAGACAAAATGGCTTGAGCAAACCATGCAAAACATCACTGACACTCAGACCGTTATGGCGAGACCAACCCTTTGACATGTTTGTGATGGTTGAAGGTGATGAGCTGATGCCAAGCTTAGTTGTCCGTGTGCTCAATGGTGACATCTTGCTGAAGCGAAATCTTGCCTTCATTGAGTTTGGGTGCACTTATATGGCTCCTTTGTCCAAATCGTTTGATAGCATGCGCATGGTCATCCTGGTGCGACTGAACTGACAACATGTTGATGCATAGTATTTACGCTGCTCTCCAAGCATGTGCTGGTGGCCATGCACATCAACTTGTCGAGGTACATATTCAACTCCAGTTGGACTTGCTTCTTGTCTTCGCCTCAGTGAGTGTGCAGAATGGGTGGGATCGCATGTGTTCGTACAATGACATGCATGCAATAAACAACACTGCTCACCTTGTTTGCTCCGTGTCAGCTGCTGGGATGGATCTATAACTTGTACGAGTGTAGTTTCATCCATGAGTGCATGTTGCGCCCTCTGTTGTACCTGTTCCTGCTGCAACTTATTCTCTCGTCTATGTAGCTCATGTTTTTCCTTGAGTTGCTAATTCAACACATGCAACTCCTCCTTTATTCTATTCTTTGTCTTCGCGTAATCTTCATGTCGCATCGCCACCTCATAGTCTGAGTCTCCAAAGTTGCTTTCATCACAAGTGGATCTGCTTGAGCTTGAGACTTTGCTCTACCTCTGTGTTGTCAACAACCTTCCTCTTCTGTTCGTTGCATTCGGTATGCTACCTTTAACTGCTGTTGATGTTGCTGCTTGCTATGATGATGCTGTTATCATATCTTGATGTCCTTGTCTACGAACAACTTGATGTCTTCGTGGGTAGGCAAGTTCATAGACACTTGATCGACTGCATCCCCAAGGTTGCTTTGAACGATGTCTTCTCCTCTGCTCTCATCGAAGCCATTGTACCTATGCTGCTGAGAGACAGATGAACACTTGCAATACCTAGAGACATTGCAACACTCACGACAAGCAATTTGTCAGTCAAAAACCAAAACGAACTTAAGAACTGACTTGCAACATACTTGTGTGACTAATCATGAAGGTTGCGTAATTTCCGTTGGGAGGTCGTGAGACTAACCGCCAAAACTGCGCAAGGCACAGTCCGGGCTATCAGGAGGCTGACTGACTACTGGAATTGTGCAATCCACAATTCAGCTTGGCTTGTTGAGGACTGGAACTATGCAATGCGCAATTTCAGTCAGCAGTGACATGCAACCAACAAACTACATTGCACAATGCAATCCTAGAGGTCAGTGCCTAGCTAGATTTGCGCAGTTTATGGAGGGAAGGTAGAGCCTTTGCTTTCGGAAAAGCGTAATGCTAGCCAGGCAAGGCACGGTCTGGGCTAAGGCAGCTCAGTTTGGCTGACTGGCGAATGAAAATATGAGAAGTGTGAATGCATGAGGAGATGAGTGCAAACAAGAGTGAATGATCATTCATGCAAACAACAAGTGCATGATTCAAGAAATGGGAAAGCATGCAAGTGTGTGAAGCGAGTCGCCGCAACAGTGACCGTCCGTCCAAACACAGTTCCATGCATGCTTTTCTCCAAGTCAACCTCCACGTAGATTTTAGCACAAGCAAACATTTTGTTGCGTGTTTGTGCTTGATCAATATACTTTCCAAAGGCATTGCCAATATTTTTTGAAAGTTTCTTCATTCCAACAATGGAGAGGTAGATGAGGCAATTTAACCTATACGGGGACAACCAATGGAATGTATTCTATGAATTGAAAGTCGAGGTCCATTAATTAAGTTAAATCCATAAAGCTCCCATGAAATATGAGCCACTTCGGAAAATCAAATCCCGATCTATTTTTTCTTCAAAGAGAAAGGTATAAAACCCTTCCCATATAATGATAATACAAACTTTTCTTTGATTAATGGACGCTAGTTCTTGTCGATCCAAGTATTTAGGGATCTAGGGGAAGGCCAAACCCTTGTAAGTTTTCTAATTAGGCCTTTGTCTACTAGCCTTAGTGCCATGACACAAGACTACCCTACATGAACTAAAATCTTAGGAATTTAATCAATCTTTTGTACAAACTACATTGATTGAGACTTTTGGGGTTGAGGACACGCAAAAATGAGGACATTGAAGACATCTATATTTGGAGCAAGCGCGGGTGAATAAGACACAACTCCTCTTGAGTTAGAGGCCATGACCTTGTGCATGTTTATGCATGCTCCAAAAGTTCACTTTGAATACTTTTTAAAGTATTCATGCTAAGTTAATGCAATTTATCTTATATGGGTTAAAATTTAGATTATAAAACTTACCAATTAAATTATTGAAATGTATATTTTCTTATTAATAATAAATATATCTATATTTATATTAGAAAAAAGGACTACACAATTATTTATACAAGAAGAGGAAGAGTGAAATTATTGAGAAGTAATAAAGAGAAAGGGAATGTTTTTTACATGGGAAAATTTAATTAAAAATTAAAGAGAAATGGAGAAAAAAAAATCCCTAATAATGAAATTAAAAACAAAAAAGTGAGAAGAGTCCATAAGCCTAAAGCCTAAAACATATAATGATAGGATGTTTTGTTAAAGCACTTCATAGTGTAAAACTCATTAATGTAAAACTTCGTAAACAAAAATCCAATCATAATCTAGTAAGAGTTGATATGGTCCAAATGTAATCCCTAACTGATTTAAAAATTTAGATAACTTTAAGTCCACAAATTAAGCATATCAAGACCCACAAAACCTAACCGGCTCAGGCATGCCAAGACTCACAACATAGCCGGAAAAAAGAATCTGTACCGCATTTGAACACAAGCTTAACCGTAGCAGTTAACGTTATCACAATTCGTTACATTTTCTATTCATAACGATGCCGTTCCAAGTAACCTAACCAGCACTTGCGAACAGAGCAGGCGCTGTGCCTATAAATTAATGTGTTATTGGATTGTTAAATTCACTCGTTAGTTTAAGTCTGAGGCTCAAGGTGTTGAAGAGAAATGTGGCCGCCTCCTTAAGACGGTGATTTTCTCTGCCAAATTCTTTTTGTTTGCCCTGATATTTCATTCCATGAGGCGGCTTCTTTTGGCAGGGTACAGAGGCCACGGGACTGTGATGATTGATTATTTCTTTTTTCATATTCTCAGAGAGTAATATGCCCTGCTTTGGCGTGGCAGCCTGGCTGCTTACACCAAACACCTCTAAGCAGCCGCTGCAGCCTTCCATGGCACTCATCTCTGAAAGAAGGCGAATCTGAGTCCTCTATTATATTTTCTCTTATCGCCTAATGATATGCAGAAAAATTATGATGCAAAAGCCGCTATAGTTTTCTGTATTTCAGCACTGTTTTCTGTTTCTTTAGTGAGTGTTAATAAGCTGATTTCCAGATCGAATGCGTATCTCATTTCTTTATTTTATTTTTGGCTTTAGCATATGCCTTTAGTAGTGAACTGCTGTGTATTGCTGATCTTCAAAGGGTATCTGGTTTGAGCTCTTATTTTCCCCTTAAATATAAATTTGGAAGGCGTTATCAACATGACCGAGCGGGGGCCAGTAATAGCTTTTTATGCTAGGGTTAGGCCTGCAAACCCTAAGATATATTCAGTTGAGTTCTGTCGAGCATCGGAAGGTGAGCACGTCTTTTTGCTTTGATAATTGTAAAGAACGTCGACAACTGCATAGAATCAGCAAGTCATACCCCATGGTCGAGGAGGGTCAGAACAACGGTCTTCGCAATTTTTTCTCGCGCTGCATCTCTTTATGACCGAAAATTTTAAATTATCGTTCAATTAATATTCTGTTTCTTCGCTGTCCCTATCACAACCTTTAGAAAGCCTGCACATTCCAATACCTCAATCAGGGTAAGGTTTAGAAAGGCTAAACCTTCGATGTGCAAATGAACCCCGTAACAGGGTATATACGCTCCGATAACCACTAGGGTGCACACTTAGATAACCTTCCGCTTTTCAAAATCAACTCTGCAACAGGTTCAAACCTCTCCCATAACCACCAGGGTACAACCTTAACTTCTCTTGCCAAATACTTCAATCAACCCAGCAACAGGGTCGAATCTCTTTACCGGGATACACCCTGAAATAAGCCTTCACATTCGAAATACTTCCAAATCTTGGAATATCAACCCTGCAACAGGGTTGAAACTCTTCCAATAACCACCAGGGAATAACCAACAGAGTTTAAGGGCTCCAGTTTGAATATTAAACCTGCAATCCCTAACTGACAGAGGTTAAGGGCTTTAGTTTGAATATTAAACCTGCAACAAGGTTGCAACTCTACATTAACTACCAGGGAAACCGGGAAAATATAAGCTGAAATATTCCGATTACTTCTATAACCGATGAGAATTTTAGTCCAGTTATGCATTCATTATTAGTGCCACCCATGAGAATTTCAGTCCAGTTATGCATTCATTCAATTAGTGCCACCACAACTTCTTGTGTGTTAGTCAAAACTCGCACAATTTTTACTTTTTGCAATTCAATTTTTTTCTGATACAAATTGATGATGAGTTGACCCAATCTTCCAACAATCCTCCATTCAATCTTTTTTCTGATTCAAATTGATGATGAGCTGACCCAATCTTTCAACAATCCCCTTTCTCCTAACTTTCTCTGATGTCTTTGAATGCATCACATTCCAAAATGAAATGTTTTTTCTGATTCCACGGTCCCACATGTGCAAAATGTACTCCCAAGCTTCTTTAGGCCTTTTCCACCTGCCCTGTTTCACACCGAAGTTGTTGTGAGTTGGTCCCACAAAGAAGTTGTTGTGAGTTGGTCCCACAAAATGCTAGCTTCAATGAACTGAAGTTGTTGTGAGTTGTGAGTTGGTCCCACGAAATGCTAGCACCAAAGTTGTTGTGAGTTGTGAGTTGGTCCCAGAAAATGCTAGCTTCAATGAACCGAAGTTGTTGTGAGTTGGTCCCACGAAATGCTAGCTCCAATGAACTCTGTTTTATTTCTAGCTTCACACTGAAGTTGTTGTGAGTTGCTAGCTCCAATGAACTTTGTTTCACACCGAAGTTGATTGAGTTTCCCATGAAATGCTAGCTCCAATGAACTTTGTTTATGCTAGCTCCAATGAACTAGCTTCACACCGAAGGTGAAGTTGATGTGAGTTGTTGTGAGTTGCTAGCTCCAATGAACTTTGTTTCACACCGAAGTTGATTGAGTTTCCCACGAAATGCTAGCTCCAATGAACTTTGTTTATGCTAGCTCCAATGAACTAGCTTCACACCGAAGGTGAAGTTGATGTGAGTTGGTCCCACGAAATGCTAGCTCCAATGAACTTTGTTTATGCTAGCTCCAATGAACTAGCTTCACACTGAAGGTGAAGTTGATGTGAGTTGGTCCCACGAAATGCTAGCTCCAATGAACTTTGTTTATGCTAGCTCCAATGAACTAGCTTCACACTGAAGGGGAAGTTGATGTGAGTTGGTCCCACGAAATGCTAGCACCAATGAACTATGTTTATGCTAGCTCCAATGAACTAGTGTGAGATGTGAGTTGGTCCCACGAAATGCTAGCACCAATGAACTATGTTTATGCTAGCTCCAATGAACTAGTGTGAGATGTGAGTTGGTCCCACGAAATGCTAGCACCAATGAACTATGTTTATGCTAGCTCCAATGAACTAGTTTCATTTCTAGCTTCACACTGTGAGTTGTGAGTTGGTCCCATGAAATGCTAGCTCCAATGAACTCTGAAGTTGATGTGAGTTGGTCCCATGAAATGCTAGCTCCAATGAACTCTAGTTGTGAGTTGGTCCCACGAAATGCTAGCTCCAATGAACTCTGAAGTTGATGTGAGTTGGTCCCATGAAATGCTAGCTCCAATGAACTCTAGTTGTGAGTTGGTCCCACGAAATGCTAGCTCCGAGTTGGTCCCACGAAATGCTAGCTCCAATGAACGTTGGTCCCATGAAATGCTAGCTCCAATGAACTCTAGTTGTGAGTTGGTCCCACGAAATGCTAGCTCCAATGAACTCTCTTTCACACTGAAGTTGATGTGAGCAATGAACTTTGTTTCATTTCTGATGTGAGCAATGAACTTTGTTTCATTTCTAGCTCGTATGAACTCTGTTTCACACCGAAGTTGATGTGAGTTGGTGAGTTGGTCCCACAGTGAAGTTGATGTGTGTTGGTCCCACGAAATGCTAGCTCCAATGAACTCTCTTTCACATAGAAGTTGATGTGAATTGGTCTAGCTCCAATGAAGTTGATGTGAATTGGTCTAGCTCCAATGAAATCAATTTCACACCTAAGTTGATGTGAGTTGGTGAGTTGGTCCCACGAAATGCTAGCTGATGTGAGTGAGTTGGTGAGTTGGTCCCATGAAATGCTAGCTCCTTTCACACCGAAGTTGATGTGAGTTGGTGAGGTTGTTCCACAAAATGCTAGCTCCAATGAACTCTCTTTCACACCGAAGTTGATGTGAGTTGGTGAGTTTGTCCCACCAAATGCTAGCTCCAATGAACTCTCTTTCACACAGAAGTTGAGAGTTGGTGAGTTTGTCCCACCAAATGCTAGCTCCAATGAACTCTCTTTCACACAGAAGTTGAGAGTTGGTGAGTTTGTCCCACCAAATGCTAGCTCCAATGAACTCTCTTTCACACAGAAGTTGAGAGTTGGTGAGTTTGTCCCACCAAATGCTAGCTCCAATGAACTCTCTTTCACACAGAAGTTGATGAGAGTTGGTGAGTTTGTTCCACAAAATGTTAGCTCCAATGAACTCTCTTTCACACAGAAGTTGAGAGTTGGTGAGTTTGTCCCACGAAATGCTAACTCCAATGAACTCTCTTTTACACTGAAGTTGATGTGAGTTGGTGAAGTTGATGTGAGTTGGTGAGTTGGTGAGTTTGTCCCACGAAATGTTAGCTCCCATGAACTCTCTTTCACACAGAGGTTGATGTGAATTGGTCATTAATCCTTAATTGAACAATAAGAACTTTCACACAGAAGTTGATGAACTCTCTTTCACACATAGGTTGATGTGAATTGGTCATTAATCCTTAATTGAACAATAAGAACTTTCACACAGAAGTTGATGTGAATTCGTCATCCTCCACAAAATACTAGCTCCAATAAACTTTTTTTGAGAGTTGAATTTCTCACTGTTTTTTTTTTTTTTTTAATTAATAAAAAACACGAAAAATAAAAAATAAAACAATAATGCAAAATGCGGCCTACTAATGAAAAGTAAAAAGTAAAGCAATAATGCAGAATGAGAACTTAATGAGCAGTAAAAAGTAAAGCAATAATGCAGAATGAGAACTTAATGAGCGAATGCATTAAGAATGAATGTATATTACATTAAGAATGGAAAGAATGAATGTATATTACATTAAGAATGGAAAGTTGAGTATTTATGTTTAATGAGATTTTAATCCTGTCATGATTGTGATAAAAATGTTATAATATAAATCCAAATTCAAAATTTTCCTTTTAAAGTTTTTCAAAATTTAAAATATTATTGAATTTAAAATTGACATTGGGATTTCATTAAAGGTTATTAAATTTAAAATTGTATTGTATTTTTTTAAGCAAAAAGCATTTAAATTTTCATTGTAATTTTTTTATACACAAACCTTTAAGATTTTGAAATCATTAATAATATTATTTAAAAAATATAATTAAGATTATATTTTTAAATTGAATTTTTATATAATCAGATATATTCAATAAAAACAATAGATATGTTATTAACATAAATTTAAATTCAAAATTAAAATGTTTTAATACATGTAATATATAGTTATAAGTATGCTCTAAATTTGTTTTTTTAGCTAAGAGCTCATCTATATACTTTACAAAATTGACATACCTAAAAAACAAATCTGCAATGTCATATACTTTACAAAATTGACATATGTAAAAAACAAAATTTACATGTCATGCAATTTGCAATGTCAATTCATTTAGCTCTAAAGAGTAGGGTAGTGTCAGATTTGGCCATTGATTTTTAAATATTTTTCATTAATTTAATCCCCTAATAGAGGGCATAAGCTTCCCATGAATATTCTCCAACATAGAACACCCATTCGCCCCTTTTGTCATCCCTAAAATTAATAAAATTTTAATAAAAATATCTTATAATATATTTTTAAATTCAAATTTAATTTGTGATCCTCCCCTTTTGTCATCCCTAAAATTAATAAAATTTAAATAAAAAATATATTTAATATATTTTTAAATTCAAATTTAATTTGTGATCCTCCCCTTTTGTCATCCCTAAAATTAATAAATTTTAATAAAAATATTTTATAATATATTTTAAATTCAAATTTAATTTGTCGTCCCTAAAATTATTAAAATTTAATAAAAATATCTTATAATATATTTTTAAATTCAAATTTAAAAACATTTCCAACCAAAATATCTATACCATAAACTTAAAATTTAGCTTTTAATAATTCATAGTACAAAAAAATATTATCACTAATTCAAAATTTATATTTTAAACTACTTTTAAGATTTAAAATTGGTATTTTGTATTATTTATTATAATGGGTTATCGCTAATGTGCTTTTTTTAAGCAAACATTTATTAATTATTTGTAAAACCAAAATTGTTTCATAGTTCAAAAGTCTAAATATTTTTACCCTTTGGGAGTGTTTATGACCTTTTCATTGTGAGTTGGAGGTCATCAAGTGAAATTTTACCCTAGCTACATTTTTGTTCAACAATACATATCACCCCCATATATTGGTTGAACCCCCTCTAGTATGACCCATATCTAAAATCCATTCCACATTTTCATGGGCTTTTTCAATGTTTGAGAGACATCCATTTTCTCCTGCAATATCTTGTATATCTAAAACCCATTCCATAGTTTCATGGGCTTTTTTAATGTTCGAGAGACATCCCTTTTCTCCTGCAATATCTTGTTTTGTCTGGTGTGCAAGCTTTCCATATGCTTATAATATGTTGTTCCTCAACAAGCCTTAGCTCTTTGCCTTGTCATGGTGTTGTAGTAACTGAGAATTTTATTCTTCCTGAGCAAAAACTGCACAATTGGTTTGTGGGGAGGATGCCAAAGGAGGGGACGAATTCTAGGTTGTAGGAAGAAGAATTCCAAAAAATTGTCATCATTGTTAAGCAAAAACCAAACAATTGGTTTGTGGGGAGGATGCCAAAGGAGGGGATGAATTCTAGGTTGTAAGGAGAAGAATTCCAAAAACTTGCCATCCTTGTGTTCACAAGCTCAAGGTGTAATGAATTGTCTATGAGTTTTATTTGTATGTGGGAAGTCACACATTAAGATTCAAACTAAAGTAAGATATTTTTTTTAATATTTAAGATTACATCAAATGGGATTAAGTAGAGTTTTGTGAAATTGATGCTCCATTTATGAATTTGGCGTTAAGTTTCACAATATGGATTTTGTAAAAACCTTAAGTTCTTGTTTGTGGTAATGGTCAAATATCAAAAGGATTTTGTTTTTCTCTCTCTATGAGGCATGCTTGTCATGATCATCTAATGGAAACATGTATAGTTGTCTATTTGATTAAATATGATATTATGTGAAGGTAATAATAATTATGTCAAACACATTGTACTTATTGTACCTCGATAAAGAGTAGGCAAGGGAATGGTTGTATAGCGTTATGTATATAAAAGCATTTTATAAAGCTTCAAGTCTAAATCATTGTTGAATTTGAGTTAGTTAAAATTACTAGTTTAGAAGGTAAGTTAACATCCCTAATATAAAAATGGAAGAAGGGGGAAATATTTAGGCAACAAGAACACCTTTTATGCTTAAGGTTAAGTTTGCAAGTTATGGACAAAACTCTAATAACTTAGTAGTTCCAAATTATTGCTTATTATGAATCAATTTTGTTCCAAAGCTCATTTTAGGAGACTGTAACTTAACAAGTGAAAAGATATGCTTGATTCCTCAACTATACCAACTCAAAATTTAAAACATCATGTAATACATTGTGCAAAGCTATGTTTGATTCCTCAACTATACCAACTCAAAATCTAAAACATCATGTAAAACATTGTACTACTTGATAATAAAGTTGGAAAGAATGAAGTGAATGGCAAAATAATGGTATTAAATATAAAGAGTCTATAACGTAGACATTTTTGTTCAAGCACAAGTGCACTCACATAAACTAAACATATTTTTTGCGATTCACAAGTGTGTGTGTGTGTGTATATATATACACACAGAGAGAGAGAGAGAGAGAGAGAGAGAGAGAGAGAGAGAGAGAGAGGCCACTCAAATCCTTGATTAGGTTATTTTTCTATTTCTCAAGTGATAGAAAAGTAACTAGATAAAGGTTCACTCATAGGCTATTTTCTCCTTTCTCTTACCAAAAAAATGAAAAACATCTTCATAAATTCACCCTTCCATAATTTAGTTTTGCATTTTTTGAATTTGATATTCACACTTTTAAAACACTATTTTTCTTTAAAATAAATCCAAATTTAACGAAATAGTCATATATGTTATATGTTGATGCTTATGCACTCATCAATATGCTTTATTTTTTTATCTTGATTGTTTGTGATCTAATCCTTTTATTCATAAACTTAATTTTTCTATTACAACTTGTGGAAACCACTACAAATCCTTAATTCTATTTTCCTATTTCGTGATAGCAAAACAAAAAGTGAAAACATCTTCATAGATTCACTTTTGAAAACACTAATTTTGACCATGTTTAGAGAGCCTTAGTTTAAAATAAATTCAAATTTAATGAAATAGTCATATATGTTACGTGTTGATGCTTATACACTTAATCACTTGAGAATATCAATATGCTTTATTTTTCTATTTTGATTTGTTAACTAATCCTTTTATTCATAAACATTAAAATGATAATATGCAAATAGGCTTTAACCCAAACCCTAACCTTATTCATTAAGAGTCATCGTCAGTGGTCATACAAAAGTTTGCATGATCTTTCTCAGGACTTGGTCCTTGTTAGAGCTTGTTGTCGCATAAGAAAGTTGGATGACCTCCTACAGTTACCCTTTACAATTAGTGTAAAATAACATTAGGATGGTGTCACAATCTCTCTCTCTCTTTTTGATATGTTGACCTCTATTTGAATCTCATTAGTTTTATACATTTTATCATATTTCTAGTGAAAAGATTTAGTGACAAATTTTATTGAAGTCGGTCATTAACTTTGCTTAGCTTTGTTTTCAAAGAGATCCTTTGAGAATCACATTAAATAATTTAATGCAAGATTGCTTCCGAAAGCCATGTGTTGAATTGACCTCTACCATCCTTTTTTATTTATAATTATTTTTTATTAATGATAATTCAATAAATATCTAATTTAGAAGAAAATTGAATTCTTAGAACTACCAATAGAAGCTTATTTATAAATGAATTTATCCTCATTTCTTGAATGCGCACAAGGAAGATGGCACAAGGAAGATGGAATTAACACCCAAATATATACCCTATATGCCAAATCTCCTAATTTATACTTTATTAGATGACTACCTAAAATGGACTTAAATTTCCTTACATAGTTCTAGAAGTAACGATATGGAAGGCCATCCCCTTATAAAAGGTATGGAAAAAGATGAATTGATGTTCCATCAACTACATGTATTTATAAGAATGAAGGAGATAAACTAAAATTCAAATAAAGGTTAAATGATAAAATTCGTAAGGAAGAAGAATATAGAAAGTTGATTTGCTTCCACAGACAAGAGTTTGCTTTTAAGTTGATTTCTAAGGCACGAGATTTCAAATTTCTAATAGGTTGGAGTAAACTACAAAATTTATAAGTTAGGCTCAAGCAAACTGAAGAACGATAACTTGAGAAGAGGTTGGCAAATGAGCAAGACGATTATAGAGTGAGAGTTGAAGGTAAGCCTTTTTCTAAGCAAGAGTTGATATGATTTATATGTTGTAATAATATTAAAGTTGATGAGAATCCCCCAATTGGGACATTATTGAGTGCATTGATGTTGATGTTGATTCTCTTACTACAAGTTCTCAGAAGACCCTTAATGACCATCAAGGTATATATTTGACCAACATGATTATCAAGTCAAGGTATAAATTTGACCAACACTCCTACTTGTCAAGTAAATTTTTTATGACGAGTTTCCTTTTGAAATTGCCAACGCTACCTGCACATGACGTTTGATTTTAATTTTCACTCATCATATAGAAATCATGTGTTATATGCTTTTGCTATTTTTTGTTGTAAACGTAAAAGCATATTTTTGTTAATATACGTTTTGTGTTTTCTAGTCAGTATTTTTTTTTTAAAATTCTAGCTTGACCATAAAATAAGCTCCAACGAGGTGATATCATATATGTATATATTTTATATTACTTTAAAAAGATCAAACATATTCAACCATGTTCATTCTTAATGCCAAACTAGCCAATGATTTGGTGCAATCACGTATCGTCACTATTTACATAATTTCAAAGGTTTTACACGCTATGCTAAACCATTCTTGAAAAGTTTTCAAGTAGCTTGGTCAAAATCATTAACTATAATGTAATTTAAAGAGGGACAATTGATCTTTGTTTATTTCAATTTGATGAGTTGGAGTTAAGAAGAACCTTATAAATAATAAAACAAGTTTGGGTCCACATTTAAATAAGAATTGGGGAGGATTCTAACATTTCAAGCAATAATAATATGTAGGCATGGATTATAAAGAATTCATAATCTATTGAAAATGCAACAAGAAAATCTAGTTTATCTAGTTTTGACTTTGCCTTTTTCAAACTAGACAAGCAAATCTAGTTTATCTAGTTTTAAGGTCAAACTAGATTAAAATTCAAATTTCTATTTCAGTGGGAGGTAGTTAATTGAGGTGGCATGGCACTTGTCACTCAGTTAACTCAGTGGGAAGTTTGAGTTCAATTCTATATGATTGATTACTAGTTTGTAGCAATCTATTTTAGTTAATTTTAGTTATTGTCATTTTAATTAATTCTAACTGTCAGAAGAACTAGTGGAGGTCAAGTTGTGAAGGTGGAACTTCAACCACACTCAGTGATAAACCAATTAACTAATCAATCAACCCAAAATAATTATTCCATGCAGAGAATTTGAGTTACTCAGTTGAGATGGAGATTCAAAGGTAGTGTACATTAGTTTAGCATATTCCCATGTGTACTAGTGGTGCATGCAGTTAGAGTTTGACCTAAGGCTATTGCACAATTCCTAAAAAATAGGAGAAATTTCCCAAGGGAAAAACACAAGGAAATAAGAGCTTGGGAAGGCTTGAAATTGGCTAAGTGTTGACTAGGTTCAGTCAGTCAAGTAGAGGGATAGACTATACACTTGCAGGGTGTGTTCATGCTTAAACATGCATTGTATTTTTTCTATATTATTTGATTAATGCAATATAGATAGTAAGGGTTTTGAGCAGTTGCTTTCCCCTAGATAAATCTTTGTGCATGCGTGATGTTTCCTTTTGCATGTCTATGATTTGTGTTCTAGATTGTGAATTAAATTTCACAGATCAGTAGAGTAGCTTCGAGTCTTGTGATTTAGTAAATTTCATGAGTTTTGAATATACACATTAATTTCTACATAATCTTAGGATAAGGAAGAAGAAACAGAGCTTTCTAGTGGACACACAAACACTTAAAAAGAACAAACCTAATTGTGTTTAGATTGTGTGAATGTATCTAAAGCATAATAGCCTTGATAACCACACATTTAAGATTTCCATATGCAACCACAAAATAGATTTGTTTCCTATCAAATTAATAAATAAACCCATTTTATAAAAACTGATATCTATCGCCTATGTGCAAGCACTAAAGAAATTACATAGACCTCTCAAAATCAAACGAAAAACAATCGTTTTACCTACATAAACCAAAAAATCAGTTAGTGCTTTATATAGAATATCAATGGCTCATGGGTGTGGACATGTGCGGACACACAAACACTTAAAAGAACAAACCTAGTTGTGTTTAGATTGTGTGAATGTATCTAAAGCATAATAGCCTTGATAACCACACATTTAAGATTTCCATATGCAACCGCAAAATAGATTTGTTTCCTATCAAATTAATAAATAAACCCATTTTATAAAAACTGATATCTATCGCCTATGTGCAAGCACTAAAGAAATTATATAGACCTCTCAAAATCAAACGAAAAACAATCGTTTTACCTACATAAACAAAAAAATTAGTTAGTGCTTTATATAGAATATCAATGGCTCATGGGTGTGGACATGTGCGGACACACAAACACTTAAAAGGAACAAACCTAGTTGTGTTTAGATTGTGTGAATGTATCTAAAGCATAATAGCCTTGATAACCACACATTTAAGATTTCCATATGCAACCGCAAAATATATTTGTTTCCTATCAAATTAATAAATAAACCCATTTTATAAAAACTGATATCTATCGCCTATGTGCAAGCACTAAAGAAATTACATAGACCTCTCAAAATCAAACGAAAAACAATCGTTTTAGCTACATAAACAAAAAAATCAGTTAGTGCTTTATATAGAATATCAATGGCTCATAGGTGTGGACATGTGCGGACACACAAACACTTAAAAGGAACAAACCTAGTTGTGTTTAGATTGTGTGAATGTATCTAAAGCATAATAGCCTTGATAACCACACATTTAAGATTTCCATATGCAACCACAAAATAGATTTGTTTCCTATCAAATTAATAAATAAACCCATTTTATAAAAACTGATATCTATCGCCTATGTGCAAGCACTAAAGAAATTACATAGACCTCTCAAAATCAAATGAAAAACAATCATTTTACCTACATAAACAAAAAAATCAGTTAGTGCTTTATATAGAATATCAATGGCTCATGGTTGTGGACATGGTGTGTGGAGTCTCAACCTTTAAGCTTTAGCCTTCAATGTTCATGATTTATGGTTAAGTGTATACAATGTAGGATCACATGGTGTGACTAAATTACACCATAATATATAACTCACATATCAAATTGACTGTTAGAAAAATTAAGTAACCTTCATTAGTGATATGCACATTTTGAAATGGTCAATATTTGATGATTAAATAAGAAAAATATGGGTAATTACTCGTCAAATTTAACCCATGACTATGACCAACCTCCTCCTACAATTGGCATGTTTACTATTTAGTATAGGGTTATATTTATGGTCTTATACATTGAATTAGGAAATCTACAATTTACCATGACAACCTCCTTCTACAATTGGCATATTTACTATTTAGTATAGGGTTATATTTATGAATTAGGAAATCTACAATTTTTTTTAGATAACCTAAACTAGGTGATGTTGCATTCATGCATATTCATGTAAATGTATTTTCGATCTATAAATATAAAAAATAAGTCTTGCATTTGTATTTACATCATGTTGATTAAAATTCTTAAAAGCACCACCATATCAAGTGCCTAGCTTGATCTCTATAACAATCTTTATCTCATGGGTGTTGGATTTTTCTCATCATTATATGCCATAAACGTAACATAGTCTTGGCTATTTTTTTTTGTATATCCACAACTACATTAGTTTTCTAAACTTTTAAAAAATAATTTCCTAAACCTAAATCACCAAATCATTTTTTAATTAAAAACTCAACTCACATCCTTTCCGGCCTTTCAATTCAAAAAACTTAGGGCTAACTTTATCTCTATAACCATCTTTAAACCTTTAAAAATTAATTTCCTAACCTAAATCACCAAATAATTAATTTTTTAATTAAAAGCTCAACTCACATCCTTTCCGGCCTTTCAATTCAAAAAACTTAGGGCTAACTTTATGTCCATAACCATCTTTATCTCACACGTGTTGGATTTTTCTCATCATTATATGCCATAAATGTAACATAGTCTTGGCTATTTTTTGATTTGAGATTAATTTTGTAGGTTTAGAAAAATAACGTGGTTGTGGATATATAAGAATAAAGCTAAATTCTTTCAAATCAAAAAATTTAGTTTTCTTACCTATATTTCACACCCACCCAATTTCACTTTTTGGAAACATTAATTTTGAACTTCTTCCACATATATGGTTAATGCAATTCGAAATAAATACACATTCTCTGCGTGTGCAGATAGCTTCTACCACATATATATGATACGAAATGTGGTTAATTATATGTGATATGATATGTGGTTAATGCAATTTTCGAAACAAAATTTATACACATTCTTTGCGTGTGCAGATAATGGCTGAAAAGCTAAAAAGCGCCGCTGCCGGGGATCGAACCCAGGTCACCCGCGTGACAGGCGGGAATACTCACCACTATATTTCAACGACATGCATGTTGTTTAAAAGGCAATCATTACACTTTGTAAACGTTGGTCTGACAAATCCAAATAGTCACCACCATAGCACGGCAAATTATTTTTTTTGGGTTCAAAATCCCTTAAAACTTGCCTCGAAAATTATAATTTTCCAAAACATAGTATTAACCATGTAAACCTTTATTTTGAGGAAGGAAAAAAGGGCGGTAAAATTTGATATAAGTTGTAAAAGGAAAACATGTCTATGAAAACATATAATATTATTGCGACATATTCGAAATGGTTCATTAATTTACATAGTTATTGTGAACACTTATTTATTGAGTTGAGAGGTTCATTTTACAGTTCAATATGATGAGTAATGTTGTTTACCCGTGATCGATGAAAAATCTAAAAATAAAAATAAATAATAATTATACAAAACGTTTAAATGATGTCGGCTCATAAAAACATTTACACGCTCATGTTAGATCCGTATTTAAGATGGATCTATGCTGGTTTTATAGATTTTCTTTCAATGTGAGTGATCAATTCATGGTTTTGTTGCTTATAATTCCTCCAAAGTATGATGAGGTTCTATGAGCATGAGCATTGTATATGGAACTTTGATGTACCTTTGACAAAATCATGAACATGAGGAATTGTACCTAGGTGAATTTGCAGTATGTATGTATCTTGATTTGTCTCATCATAGTTGTTCGACGAAAATGAGTGTAGTGAAAATAGAGTCATGTATAATTCTAGAAGATCAAGGGTCTTTGGCCTTGACTCAATGGAAAATTGCTATTGAATCAATGAAAGTTGACATGGTCATTCAACCCATCAAACATACATACTGATCAACGGGATCTTGCATATGCCCTCAGTTTGTTGCGACCGAAATTCAAGGTAGCTGTGAGGAACAAAGAGCCTAACACTTCGAGGAGTTTGATAACTCTTGTTGTGGAAAGGATAAGGACTAAGACGGACCTATGAGACCAATTATGAATTTCTCTTTGAAGGCAGGTTAATGAAGAAAATAGTGGGAGGAGGGGTGTTGGGCCTAAAGCGACATCATGATTGGCAGATGCACCACCTTGGGATTGGGCTAAACCTAAGTGTGACACTTCTTATTTTTGCATTGTAAAGCATTTAATATGGTTTTGCCTCATCGTGGCTTATGTACATAGTTCATGTTTTATGTTGTCCTTTCTCACTTATTCTATATAAAAAAGAGGAAAGAGCCTTAGTCATTAATTATATGTATTTTTTTTATTTTTTATTTTTATCTTTTTTGTTTTTGTTTTGGAGGTTTTATAGAGTGTAAATTTAGAGTTTATGTTAATAATAGGGACGAGTTTTGGTTTTATCACTTGCGTGATGCATAAGAAGGTCTAAATTGTGTGTGATCTAAACCCTAAACAAACAACATGGAGTGCTAGAGGAGTAAAAGAGTCTTGGAGCTTGGTATGAAACTTAGTTTGAAGAAGACTTGGAGATTAGGTTTATGTAATTGTAATATTCCATTGTAACATAATCTAGAGGTTTTAGTGCTTGTGAATTCCAAGAGAAGAAGACCTAGGGATTGTGGGATGCAAAGCATAGGATGAATAAGAAGTTTGGAAGCTAGTGCTAGGATTTCTCTCCTTATAATCATATGATATAAGAAATCATATTGTTTTAGTAATGTAAACCCTAATGTAAGACATGAGCATTAGAGGAGTGAAGAAGATCAAAAGTTTATGTGATGCAAGCTTGGAGAATCTCTTAGAAGACTTGTATGATGCAAGTAGTAGATCAAGGATGGATTTGTTGGTTTTCATGCCAACTTGTAGTTAAGCCTTTGGAGTAGCTAGGAGTAGTTTGGTGGGATGTATTGCTAGTTAATGATTGTTGGTTAGGGCTTATTGTTGATGGTGGATGCCCTAACTAGGGTTTGGATGCAATTGGAGTTTCCTAACCTAGGATAAGTAGATAGGACATGTTTCACTGGATCGTGATGACTTAATGGAATGTACTTCAATTTTCATTATGTTGAAATATGAAGTGTACCTTTGTTGTCCAAATATTGTGCATTGCATGTCTAAAAAATCAAACTTAGTTTCTCATGTTTATGAGTAACTTCTAGGGATATTTGTTGTGTTAATTTATCATGAACAATTAGCAAACCTATGAAGTGATTTAACAACTGAAGGCATGGATTTAGGGTTGCCATAAATATGTTGTCATAAAGTATTTTTCAAATCTGATTTGTAAAGGGGATTAAGCTCTCAACATTGTGAATATTCTCCCATTGAAGTGCATTATTTTGATGGTTGTTTTATTGAGCTACCTAGTTATTTTGGTTGGACATAAGTAAAATATATGTTGTAATTAATTTTAGATTCAACCACAAGGCTAGAAAGAAACAAATCTAAAGAACCTCAAGTATTGAGATAATTTTTTCTAAATTTGTTTTACGAATAAATTCTTGAAATTTCCACAATAAAGTGGTGCACATTGCATCCATATGTGATCCTACAATATGTGGAATAGTAACCTTGCCTCATGTAGTTGTAGATGATAGTAATGGAACAACATTTTCCTAAGTAACTTCCAAAAGAGACCCTTATTTGTCCTTTACATATATTGTGGTCATATAATCCCATATTTCCATTTAAAAAAAATATGTTTCTAGATGAGTCTCTTCATGAATTCGATAAACACAGAGAAAATGTTGTAGCTCAAGTTTTTACTATGTCCCATCAATGGGTAAACTTTCTATTACTTATTACAAAGTTCAACAAAAAATGTTAGATAACTCGACTTGGTGAAAGACTCAAGGCTGTTAATTCAATAATGGTGGTCTCAAGCACCTAGTATTGGTGACTCATGGTATTGAACTTATGGTATTACATGTAGTTAAATCCTTTAAAACCCATGGGTATTCTCCATTGTAATGGCCCAAAGTTGAGTGGAAGGCTCACTTGGTAGGGAGCAAGGTATTGGATCAGTTAACTATGTTTAAGTCAACTAGAGATGGTTTTTCTCTAGTTGGGGTTTTCCAGGGTAAATCATGGTATCCAATTTTTATGTGTATTCTTGCTATGTGTACCTATTATATTTTAATCTCTCTCATTTTTATAACAAGTGGTATTAGAGCCAAATGAAAAACTCAAGAAGAGAAGTTTCTAACTCGTCAAGGAAGAACTACAGTGTTTAGTCAATCTGCAAAGGGGTCAAGAGCAATGCATGAACAACCCACATGGGGATGGCATGAGATAATTGGCTCAACAAGAAAATGTAGAGGTAAAGATCAAAGCGAAGGTAGACAAAAATCATATCAGTATGTTGGTTGTGATGAAGTGACATGAGAACATTTGGTGTGAGCATGTATGTTGAAGCAAGAGTATGGTAACATAAGAACAAGTCTAGACGTAGACCTATGTAACAACCCCATCATCACCCTCCTTTGAATAATGTTGTAAACATTAAAATGCAAATTTATATGTATCAATGTAAATAATAAAACATGATGACTGGGCTAAGAGGGAGACTAATTCAGGCTATGTGGAGTGGAAGTCATGGGGGAAATGTCTTGTAAGTTTGTTTAAGGGAGGATACAAGTTTGAAGTCTACATTAATCAACCACGATCTCCATGTTGCATTTAAGAAGCAGATTGAGGTTGCGCAAAGGCCTGTGTAAGAGAGAGTTATCCGGATTGGATCATTAAATTATTTGACATCCATCTTGATGCATTTGGAGTGGAAAAATTGGAGGAATCAACTCAATGGACTGTTTTTATTGGCGAGGCCAAGTTTGGAAAAACGAGGTCCAAAAATTTCCAGGAGCGTTTTGAGGCTTCAAACGACATATTTTGCATGTAAAAGTTTGCCCCTTATTAGAGCACATTTTCATGCTATTATACACACAAAGATAATTCCAATGATGCAATAATCACATCAATCGAAGTCCATATGAAAAAGTGATGCCACTCAGAAGTTGACCTTCATGTTTTCACACCTATAGTTCGGGAGGATGCCACATCACCCCCCGTTATTCATGGAAAAGGCCTAGCCATGTGTTTTTGATGTAAACAACTCTAGAAGAGTCTATTTTGTAACTCTAGTTAAGAGTTGATGTAGTCAAAGTTAACTACTAACATGCTATAAGGCTATGTTATAATCGGGCCACTAGGAGGAAGACACATTCGATTCTTTCGAGAGCATTTCCTTCCATCACAGAGCAAAGATAGCCAAAAGAGATAGGAGGTACAAGACACAGAGAGGATCTGTGTACTGTAGCAGCCCACATGCCACATGCATTACTTCTTTGTACTTGCAACCATATTTCCAGACAAAGAAAGAGAGCAAAGCAACCTCACCTTCCAATTGGGTTTTCTCCCAAAAGGGTTTCCTAGAGAGAATATCTTGTGTCTTATGTGTGCGTGAGCTTATTTTTTCATTCTCTACTTTTATCCTTGATTTGCTTTTACATGCATGCACTAATTACAATAAAATCTACATATCTAGAAATTAAATAAAACAGTAACATTGTAGAATCTCATATTTTTAATATAATATTGGCAGATCCATTGTGACAAAAAGTCTAATGGAATATCCATGGAAATTTATAGATGGTTTGGTATCAGAGTAGGTTTATTTGGGTTTTTTTTGTGGAGATTGCAGGGATCTAGATTGGTGGGGCCAAAAATCGTAAAACCCTAATCATGGATGACGAATCTGTAAACGAACCTCGTGATCCTGTAGAGGTGAGTTTTTCGCGGCTCGAACAACAAATCACGGATATAGACGAAAATGTAATCCTCCCCATGGAAGCCCTAAGCAATAAGTTGGGGATATTTGGAGAAGACAGGGATTCAAATGCACACGAAAAATCAAAATGGGGAATAGAAGATCGGGGAGAAACGAAGAACCAACTGAATAAAGAGCTAGGAAGAGATCAACCCAATTCGAGTGTGGTGAATTAATTGCAGTCCTTGTTTAAATTGGAAGAAAAAATTGATATCAAGTCGCACCATAGGGAGATATACGCTCTAAAGCTAAACCACTGGTTGCAACAACTGGAAGTTTATTTTAGTGTCCATCAGATCAAGGGCAGAAGATATCATTTACGCGACTGAAATTGGAGGGCCATGCACTGAATTGGTGGGAGAGCCACACAAAAACCCTGAGGTTGGAGGTAGAATCTCTAGTGACTAAGTGGGAGGATTTCAAAACCCTAATTAAACCACAGTTTTATCCCATTGGGTATCAAGAGGACCAGTGGATCCAGTGGCATTACTTCAGGAAAAAGCTGGGCCAAAGTGTACATGAGTATACCACAAAATTAAGAAAGATGGCTATAATGTTGGGTATCTCTCCAAAGAACCCAGATGTACTCCTCAAGTATTTGGGGGGTCTGCACCGCCATCTACGTGAGCAAGTGTTGTTGTTCAAACTAAAAACAATGGACGAGGCTTGTGTATAGGCATAGTACCTGGAGAACAAAGTCCTCAAAAGAGTGCAATCAAGTGGATCGAAGCAAAAGGAGTAACAAGACAATTCTAAGGAGGGGAAGAAGAAGCAAAAGGGGGAAAGGATAAAAAGATGATAGCCACACCACACCAATGCAAAGATCATAGAAACCACTGCAACCACTGCAACATTGATGGCCATACAGAGGAGAAGTGTTGGAAGTTGCATCCAGAGCTAAACCCGAGGAATAAGAATAAAGATAATAAGGATAAGAATATCATGGCCACTGATTCGAGCAACCAAGTTGAAAGCATCTCGGACGTGGATGAGAAGATAGTTTGTACATCAACGTAGAAGAGTGAGAATATGAGTATCCTTCAACAACAACAAGAGAAAGAAAAGAACAAACTCTTCCATATAAAGATCCAGGTCAAGAAGACAAAGATTGATGCTTTGTTTGACTCAAGATCACAGGCAAATCTCATTGCAGCAGATCTGGTCAAGAAGTTGGGGTTGGAAATTTGTGATCATCCAAACCCATATCCATTGGGATGGGTAAATAAGGATGTTGAGCTGAAGGTAACAAAATAGTGTCGAATTAGATTTAATATCAGTGTTGATTTTATTGATGAAGTAGATCTAGATGTGGTTCCTCTTGATGTATGTGGAATTGTGTTTGGGAGTCCATACATGTACACGCATGATTCAATATTCATGAGGGGAGCCAACCAGTACCAACTCATCAAGGATCTAGAATCGTTCATCATCGACGCAGACAAAAACAAGTCGAAAATTACACTGGTAAGTGCCAACCAACCCAAGAAATTGATCAGTTCTAGCAAGAAGTATGTTTTATTGTTTTTAAGAGAAATTTAGTCTATAGAGGGGTTAATAAGAGGCAAGGCATCCCTAGAGGGGTGTACTAAGAAAAAAAACAACAATTAGAGGAGTTGCTATAGACATACAAGGACGTGTTCCAAGAGCCTAAAGGGTTACCCCTAAGAGATAAGTGGAGCAAGAGATCCAACTATTGCCACACTCTCCATTGCCAAATATTGGGATGTACAGGCACTCTGTTATAGAAGCAAGTGAGGTGAAGAAACAATTGCAACAATGGCTGGAATAGGGTGTCATTCGACCAAGTACATCATCATTGTGCCAAAGAAGGATGGGACTTGGCTGATGTGTAGAGATTACATGGTGTTGAATAAAATCACGCTCATGAACATATACCCCATGCCCAGGATAAATGATATGCTATATTAATTGCAACAAGCGAAGTATTTCAACAAGCTAGACTTGAAGTTTGGATATCACCAGGTTTGAGTCAAAGAAGAATATACATGGAATAACACCTTCAAAACTAGGCAAGGTTTGTACAAGTGGTTAGTTATGCCATTTGGCCTATGTAATGCACCAACTACATTTATGAGATTAATGAATGATGCACTATGACTTTTTATAAATTCATTTGTTATTGTCTATTTGGATGATATATTGGTATATAGTGCTACCTAGGAGGAGCATATGTCACATTTGACACAAGTGCTGGAAACATTGAAGAAGCATTAGTTGCAAGCAAATCTCAAGAAGTGTGAGTTTGCACAACTATCTTTGGTGTATATGTTTATGTGATTGGTGGAGGAGAAATGGAGATAGATCCTTCCAATATGGAGGCCATC
Organism: Pinus taeda; assembly: GCA_000404065.3. Classification (NCBI taxonomy): domain Eukaryota; kingdom Viridiplantae; phylum Streptophyta; class Pinopsida; order Pinales; family Pinaceae; genus Pinus; species Pinus taeda. Next base: position 55,324 of record APFE030836449.1, read on the forward strand.
ATGAAATGGTCGGTGCCTACTAATGTTACAAATGTTAGGAGTTTCATTGGCGCAGCAAAATACCTGAGGAAATTCATAGCCTCATTTTAGCTGTAGCAGCATCACTCCATGCTATAACAACAAGTGGCAAGAGTTTCCATTGGGGAAAAGGTCTATACAAGACTCTCAACGAGTTAAAGAAGAAGATCAGTGAAACACTAGTTTTGGCATTACAAAAAATGCAGCAACCCTTTAAAGTGGAGACATATGCGAGTGGGTATGCTATGGGAGTTTTCTTAATGCAAGGAGGAAGGTCCATTTGCTACCATTCTGAAGTATTTCATGGGGCAATTTTTAACTACCCTACCTATGATAAGGAGCTCTATGCCATAGTGCAAGATATGAAGAAGTGGAAGCACTCTCTGATGGGAAATGAGACAATAATCCACATATATCACCAACCGTTACAATACTTGCTAGCCCAAAATAAGCTACAAAAGACCAAGAATTACAAGTGGATGTGGTTTTTACAACAGTTTCATTTGGTGATCAAGTATAAGAAGGGCAGCACAAACAAGTTGGTCGATATGCTTTCAAGGCCACCCACATCAAAGATTGCAGCTTTGGGGACTCTTAT
>APFE030836450.1:0-10694 GCA_000404065.3 Pinus taeda
GAATGAGCAGGCAAATCATCTAGATATGGTTGCACAATGTGTTTGATGTCATGAAACGCATAAGACATCGCCCGTTGAAAAGTGGCTCCGGCATTCTTGAGTCACATGTCTGGAAACTTTACTTTGATGGCTCTTTCTCAAAATAAGGAGTAGGAGTAGGAATTGTTCTAATATCATGAAGTAAGGAAAAAATTACTAAGTCATGTAAACTTGAATTTGAGGTCACCAATAATGTGGCTGAGCATGAGGATTTTCTTCTTGGCCTTAAGTTAGCTAGAAGTTTAAAGGTTCAAAACTAAGTGTATTTTCTGATTCTAAGCTTATAGTGAACTAGGTTAGAAATTTGTGTCAAACTAAACACCAAAGGATTAGGTCCTATAGAAATGAAGCTTGGGACAAAATTGAAAATTTCTTCCAAGTTTTTAACATAACTGCTATCCCCAAAGATGAAAATATGCTTGTTGATTCACTAGTTGTTTGAGAAAGATCCTTCAAAATTCCTAAGCCATTATCGTTAGAATACCAAATCCAAGTCAAGATGAACAAGAAAAATCTGCTTTCACGACTCCTTGGGGTACATTCATGTATGCTAGAATTCCATTTGGGTTAACCAATGCTGGAGCCCCTTTCCAAAGAGCCATGGACCTAGAATTTGTAGGAAAAACATCTTAATTTACTGTCATTTATTTAGATGATTTAGTTGTTTTCTCTGATTCTGATGAAAATCATTTAAAACACTTGAGCAAGGTTTTTGACAGGTGCAGGAAATTTGGTATATCCATAAATCCAAAGAAATCTTTGTTTGTTGTCAAGGAAGGGAAATTACTGGGGCATATAATCTCCAAGGAGGGAGTTATAATTGACCCAAAGAGAGTTTCAGCTATTCAGACCTTGTCTCTGCCAAGGAATAAGAATGAGATACAAACCTTCCTTGGAAAGATCAATTTTCTCATAAGGTTCATCCCAAATTATGTTGAGATAGTTATAGATATAACAGATATGCTGAACAAAATAATGAAGTGAAATGGACAATCCCTGCTAGATATGCTTTTGATCATATCAAAAAGGCCATATCTGAGGCCCTTGCATTAGTTAGCCCTGATTATTCTTCACTTTTTAGCATATTTTATTTTGCATCCAAGACAACATTAGCTATTGTACTTTTACAGAAAAATACAAATGGTGATGACCAGCCTATAGCCTTCTTTTCCAAAGTTATCAGGGATGCTAAACTTAGGTATAATATTATTGAAAAACAAGCTTATGCCTTAATTCAAGCCACGAAAGCCTTTACAACCTATATCTTGCATTCAAACAATACATCTTATGTCCCTAATCATGTTGTTAAAACTATTTTGACTCAGCCTAATACTGATGGAAGAAGAGGGAGATGGATTGCTAAAATCCTTGAATTTGACCTTCAAATTAATACCACAAAGATAGTAAAAGGCCAAGGCCTCGCCAAATTGTTAGCTTAATCCAACTGAAATGTATTGGGGATTAATCTGGTTTCTAAAATGTCATTAGGGGAGAATCCACAAGAACCTTCCTTAATATCAGGAGAGAATCCACAAGAACCTTCCTTGATATTAGAGGAGAATCCATAAGAACCTCCTCCTCTTAGACAAGGGGAGAATCCACAAGAACCTCTTTCTTCAGATCAAGACATTCTTGTTGAGATATATCAGAAATATCTAGTCTCTGATCGGTATTCTAATATTGTGTAGTTTCTTAGACATTTTCAATGTCCAACTGATCTTAATTTGAAACAATGAAAAGATCTGAAGCTTAAAGAAATGAAATACTACATTAACAATTCTAATCTATACTAGAAAGACCCTCTTAATATCCTTCTTTTGTGCTTAACTAAAAATGAAATAGAGGGAATTATAGATCAGTTCCATGCAAGATTTTGTGGTGGACACTATCCCTGGAGAGAAACATCCTACAAAATTTTAAAAGCAGGTTTCTATTGGCCCACACTTTTCAAAGAAGTTGGAGCAAGAGTAAGAAGTTGCAAACCATGCCAATTATTTGGAGGAAATAGAAACTGTCAGCACGTCCTTTGGTCCCAGTATCTGTCTATGCTCCTTTTCTACAATGGGGGTTGGACTTTATAGGGGAAATTCATCCACATTCTAGTAATCAACACAAATGGATTTTAACTGCTATAGACTATTTCACCACGTGGGTAGAATCCATACTGGTTAAAAATGCAACTGATACTATTGTGATAAAATTTCTTGAAGAAAACATCCTATCAAAATTTGGATGTCCTCAATAGATTGTTATAGATAATGCGGGAACTTTCAGTAGTGTTAAAATGATTGAATTTTGTCAAAATTATGCAATCTTTTTACACCATTCAACACCATACTATCCATAGGGAAATGGGCTAGCAGAGTCCTCCAACAAGAGCTTAGTCAAGGTCATTAAGAAGACTCTTGAAGACCATCAAAAGAATTGGGACAACCATCTAATCCAGGCAATTTTGGCTAACAAAGTTTATCCTAAAAGATCAATAGGAAAGTCTCCTTTCCAATTGATTTACGGCAAGGAAGCAGCTTTTCCTACTCATTTAGCTTTACTTGTTATGAGATTCCTCCAGGAATCTGATGAGGAAAAAAATAATTTCTCAAGAAGGATTAATAAAATTATTGAGCTAAGTGAAAATAGGGATGAAATTCGGTACAAGCTAAGGAAATACTAGTAAAATGAAAGAATTGTTTGACAAAAAGGCTAGAAAAGAAATTCAAGAAGGGTGACCTAGTGCTCAGATGCGATACAAGAAGAGTTAAAATGTTAGGAAAATTTTATGTTTTATAGGCATCCATATCAATAAAGTGTTAGGTGGTAGCTGCCCTAAATAAAGAAGGCAAAAGGAAAATAAAATGCTAGGGAAGCAAAAAAGAAAAGAAAGGTTTCGTTTCATGCTTTTATAAATGCACAAGTTTCTAGTCTAAATGTGCAACAAACAAACATCAAATGTATTTTCATGTGCAAAAAAAAAGGCAAAGGAGTAAAAGATCCTATTACTCCTATCCTTAAGTATAAGATCCCAAATCATTGTCCCCCTCCACTCACATTTCCCTCCACCTTCATATCCCTAAGTCATTACACCCCTCATAAATTATAATAATCCATATTATGTGGTATATTAATCTCTGCTGACCCCACCAAATATCCCATCACGTCGCAATTAACTCTCCGCCATATCACTCTCCATCTCTGCCCATCTTCCCACATCCGACGGCCCACATCATATTTTGGTCCCCCCTCACCATCTGAGCTTTATCGTCAAGGGTGGGAGGGCGAGACGGGTTTGAAATGGGTGGTATACCAAACCGTGCTTGCCCCTATGTATCATCTCCTTAGCATTTCAGACCCCCCCTTGAGTGAAACCACTAACCACTCTCCCCCCCCCCCTCGAGAAAAGATGATTCCCTCACTCCCGATACTGCTCTCTTACTCGTTGCGCTCCTGCCACTAACCTTCTGCCACCTCATATGTCTATTAACTCCATCAAATCACATTCATTCCCTCGATAATTAACATGTTAAGCATTAAACTGGCTTAGTCGTTAATTCAACGGACTTGCACCACCTTCAATGGAAAACCAAATTTGTTATATAAACCTGCTTCCCATTTGAGAACATGTTATTGAGTTCATGCTTTATCACCATCAATTGATTTGTTACAGGTACTACTAGACTCAATTCCGATATTTTCAACCACTTGTGACATTCTCTACTCGATCATTTCTAGCCTGTTACCTCTTATTTTTCTCCCAAAACCCAATTTCTCTTTGTATATTCAAATTCTTAGTTCAGTTTTCACTCTTGTTCTTAGCCATAGCCAAGATGCCACCAAAGGACAAAGGACCAAAGGAAATTTTCAATGCTTTGATCTTTCCTCCCATAGATCTTCACCACATCCCTATGGCTGACAAAGACTACAGAGTCCATGAGACACTCTATGAACTTGACCTCTTCGAGATGTACTACTGGCTCGAGGAAAAATACATTGACAAGTCTGATGACATCTAGCTATGGGAGTCAAATTTACCTCACTACATCTTTCCTCATACCCACAATACCCCAGATTTTATTAGAAAATGTAATGCATCGTATTTGCCAAGCCAAAGGGCCATCATCACCCTCAATAGAGAAATTACGTTTACCATAACCCCTCAGGCCATTGATTAGACCATGAAAACCACATTAGTAGAGAATGTTACCCCATTTTCCTATGAAGCATTGGTTGAACTATACTAGAAACTAGACTTTGCCAAGAGAGCACAAACCCTTGAGTTGTTTCTGACAGAAGATGCTTCATTCCCAAAGACAAATCCCCCTTATCCCTCCTCCATTTTCCTTGAAAGAGCCAAGAAAATTATTACAGTTGTTTCCTACCTCCTTGGTGACTACTGTGATCAATGGGTATATGAGGTCATTATAGGATTTTTGTCCATCTTCTCTACTGATTCTAAGCCCTCGATTGTACTTAACTTCAGCCAATTTCTTGCAAAATCATGTCATCAACAACTTATCAATTTTCCAACTAAAGAGGTATTCAAGTATGGCTTCGTATTAGTCTACATGTTCCTATACTTTCAGGGGGACAACATCAACCTATCTTTGCAAAAGCTAGATGAGAAGGGAAACTAGCATTCAGTCCTTTTTGGACTACTCTGGACATGAAGGAGAAGAAAGAGTACACTTCTAAATAATTTACAGACATGTTTTCTCACCCAGAAATAGGTCTCGTAAGAAGCATAATAGAATCGAGGATCAATGAGGAAATTAGAAGGGTGTTGCAGCTATCAAATCAAGTTCAAATAGGATACTGGTACCTTTATGAGAATTATATAGAAATCATAATATTTGGATGTGAAATCCCACCTTACAAGCTACCAAAATTCCTACCAATGAGGATTTTTGCTCTGGAGTACATAAGGCAAATGATCAACATGGATGAAATCCACCTTGTTGCATCCAAGAATAGGTCCCATTTTAAAATCGAAAAATGAGTTGGCCCTTTCATTTGCAACAATAAGGAAGAAGGGGAAGGAGCATATAAGCTCTTGAAGGAAATGCATTTCAGCCTAAGCTTTACCTATTCATATGATCCATTAGGGATCATTTCTAAATTAAGGGTAGAAACCAAGTATACTCCTTGCTTTCACACATCCAGTTCAGAGATAGAGAAATACAAGAATCAGTTGGAATGGGTTGAGAATACCCTTTAGGAGGAAAAAGAAAAGCAGGTATCATCATCCACAGTGTAGACTCCTACCATGCAAGAGAAGACAACCAAGAGAAGTAGAGAGGGAGAGTCCCCTTTAGGGACTGATATTTTCATTGAGGGATTTAAGTTAATGTACAGAAAGAAAGCCAAGCTTAGTTCCAGACTAAGCCTCAGCAAATATTCAGAACAACAAACCATTATCACCACTAATGAGCCACTTGTTTCCTCATTGGTGGGTGATCAATCCACACAGTCTCCTACTACCTACAAAAATTCACAAGAGCAACAACAAACTATGTAGAAATGTACATCTACTTTAGGGGAAAAAAATAAGAGTATTATGGAAATCTTCAAGGAGATAAAAGTAAAAAATGAAGCCTTAAAGATTAACACCTAAAACCAATTCTGGAAATAGACTTCTAGTGCCCAAAGTAGGCTGTTGTCAGCCTTTGACTTAGAAAAGGAGCAAATGCAAATGGAATTCCTACAAGCACAAGTTCCCCAGCCCAAGATTGCATTAGACTACAAAAAGAGAGCTTTTGAGTTTGATGTAAAGGATATACATCCCATTGACCATAAGGATATGCATAAGAATACTAGGGAAATGATATTTTCAATTATCACTAACACTGCCATGACTTTATAAAAAATGCAGGTTACCTTAGCAAATGTCCAATTGCAGTGAAAGATGGAAAAGGTCTTTGTGCTTGCTAAAGTCACTAGGATTAAAACCTTGGGGGATTTGGTAATCAAATTGGGTTATGATCCTGCAAACATCAATGTTGTAGAGGAACTTGTGAAGAAGAAGAATCTGGACATAGCAGCATTGAGGAAGTAGTTACCTACCAGCTAGAGAAGATCCTCTAGCTAATGATATTGAAGAGATAGAGACTCAAAAGGCAGATATGATGATGCTCATCATTGAGCAGATTGCACAACTCAAGCAAATGGAGACAAAGATGGAGAAGAAGATTAAAGAAAAATAGAAAGCTACTAAAAAGACTGCCCCTTTGGAAGCACTCCCTTTCAGAGTCATTCCTATAGCCATATCTGCTACAAAAAGTACAAGATATTTTGCACACCAGTTGGCCAATGTTGTGCAAAACATGTACCTCCATACTTATGAAATGAAGAAATTGTAGGATCAAGTGAAACTTCTAGAGGATCATTGCCAGAAATCTGAGATTTTTCATGTAGCAGAGATTCAAAGAGCTCAAAATTGGATAGAAGTATGGAAGAAGTCAGCGGGTGAATCTTTTATTGGCCACACTTTGGTTCATGTCAAGGAAATCATATGGAATAACATCATTGAGGGGATAGATGAAATTTGGCCATGTATCCAGATTATGTTTTAGCAGAAGGAGATGGAAAAGGAAAAACAGACCATTACCAATATAAATGCTCAATTGGGAGAGATGTCTGTTATAGCCAATATAATTATAAAGTTCCCTAATCTAGAAACGGGTATGAGCTAGATGATCTAGGAGTGGATGACAAAATAGAAACCATCCTGGAGGTGAAGAAGGTCTAACCAAGAAGAAATTAGTTGTACAGTTGATAGAAAAGTGTCACACTCTAGAGGTAGCAGTTGGTGGCTCTAGTATTGCAGCAATGATGCTACAACTCCTGGGACTCCCTTCTTTACTTTTATCAACCCGGTTGTTCGTAACAAACTTGGAAGGGACGGTACTATATGCATAACTACTAGCTCTTGCCACAGGCTGTCACTTGATCAGCTGGCACAAGTCCGCTAGGAGCTTAATCCAACTTCTATGAGCTCTTAGAAGAAGTGCTCAACTGTGATCGATGAAAGCTAACTCAAAAGAGGCTAGTCTACTTGCAAAAAGAAGCTGAAAGCAAAAAGGAAATGTAAACCCTAGCAAACCCTAGTTTTACCGGCTAACCCTACTGGTGCAAGAAAAGATATGAAAGCAGTGAAAATGGATGCCATTTTCATGCGTATAATTGAATTGAACCCTTCCCTCCTATCTCAATTTATTCATATCTTCTGAGCGGGAGATCTTTCCATATCTAACTCGGGGTTCCTGTCTTAATGACCCACCACCCACTCCTCTTTGCCATAACCTGAACCTCTTTTCATGAATAGTGATTTCAATTGTCACCTCCCAGCCTTTCCACACAGCAGCACAACACTTTCGGCATCACCATGATTTGGAAAATTCACTGGCCCTGCCTAGAATCGTTTTTCCACACAAGCCTCTTGCAGACTTGTTTATAGTCCTATGCCTCCTTTTAGCTACTTGGGGAATTGAGACTGTGTGTTCCATCGCTAGTCATGTGGTCACACCCCAGGTGCGAGATTTCCCCGGCCCTGCTAGCCCAAGCTGTGGGCACCAGTCACATGCCTTTGTCTTCGTTATCCCATCGGGAGCTGCTGTGGATCGTACACTTCTTCATTGGTGTGGTCGTAATGATGATAGTAGGGTCGTTGCTCGTTTTAGTGCCAAACTAGACCTGGCCGGGTCTAGTTCCCTTTTTTGCAGATTCGTGCTGCCCGCTTGTGCGACACCAGCTTTTATTTTTCTAATATCTTCCTCCAACATCGCGCTTTTCCTCATTATTCATGCCTGTTCTTCCTCGATTGCGTGAAGCCTACTGGTGCTCAACTGAATGGCTTCCTACAATTGCTGAATTTAGCTGCCCAAGACTCCGTGAACTGCAAGTTTTATGGTCTGAGGAGTTACTTCTATTACTTTCATCCCTCTCCTTTTGCTGCCAAGTTTAGAGGCCCATTGAACCCCTAGTATCTACATATTATTATTGGGTGGTTGCATCAGACGGATGTTGGTCCTGCTCCTCCCAGTTTTTGTATTGGCTTTGTCGTGATCAGCTGGCAGACTACCTCACTATGATTCCTTCAGATTCTTGATTCTTAGCTAGTTCGGCGCATGCATCCTATACACTTGTATCCTACGCCACCGACGAATGGTGCCCCCTCTTTGTCCTCCAACATTTACGCACACCTGCCTTCTATGTCTGCAACACATTCTCTCACTCTGTTGGCGTGTCCTCCACCCTTGTGGCATTGATTCACCCAGTGGCCCTGGATGCGCATGTGGTTTCTTCTACTCCAGAATTGTTGTTTCACAGCGGTCTACCAGTTCCTTCCTGTGCATTGTGTTTGCGAGTAACTCCCTTGCTTCTATTATTACTCAGTGTAATGATCTAACCATCCTATTACAATTTAGCATTGTGACCTCATGTAATTAGTTCTGCCATCACTCAATCTCTTCATCAGAGTCCGATGTGCTGGAACTGTCACGTTCCCATGATATTCTCCCGTCCGCTATTGGGTTCACCCGATCCTAATCTAGTGCTATGATTTGGTAGATGCAATCCAATTCCTCTTCGCTATCCTCATCACACACAGGCTCAGTGTAGTGCACCCCTTCAACTACATCCAGTGGGACCACTACTAGGAGAGACTTTTTCTCGAATATCATTTTTTATCTTTTCGGGTTAATGACCCCAGTCATGTTCATGGCCTAGTCTATCCTTAATAATGTGAGATAAGTATTACTACCATCCAAAATTTATATTACCTCAAAATCAGTCTGTGTGCTTGCACCTTTAATATCCACTGTGACTCCTTGTAGTCTCCCCATAGGTAGGATCTTTTGTTGGTTCACCATCCATAATTGGATAGGAGACCATTGTAGTGTGGGCCTACCCATGCACTCCCATGTTTGTTTAGGTATGCCATTCGCATTGGACCCCAAATCTAGAACAACCTAATCCATCTCATAATCCCCAATCTGGGCAATCAACTGCATTTCCCGCTCGGTGCACAAAACATGCTTGCCTAGTTTCTAGATCATGTGTAGTTAGTCTGACCTTGCACACCTAGTTATTAGCTCCTGCAATCCCTTCACTACCTTAGTGTCCCATAGTAGCTTCACACATGTTTCTAAAAAGGTAGTTAGCATGGAAGTATCCATATCCGGCTCAGTTGATCCTTGCTACCTGAAGTAGAAGTCTCCGTGAAGCCCTTCTTAGCTTCCATAAAGGTTTCCTTTGTGCACTCCAAATCAAATTCAAGTTGCTTCGTAGAGGCCTTGTGAACCCATGCAACCTCCTCAGGTTGCTTCCCCTTATCGTCTCCTGTAGTTGCACCACTTCTAAGAATCATGTTAACATTAGGATCCTCCTCGCGTAGTTCCACCTTCATCATTTGGACGTTTTGAGTGGGAGTAGCCAGCAACACCCCTTTTTCCTGCATATGTGCAATTAGTGTGGGGCAATCTACTACTTCATGATCAAATTGGTAACAGTAGGGGTAGCATTTTCTGGTTGGGTTCATGCAATCCCGTGCATAGTGCCCAGGTCCTCCATAATTGTAGCAAATTAATTGTCCTCGGCCTCGTCCAAGTCCCATTCCTCCTCGTCCCACTCCATGTCCCTGAAATCCACCCAGTGCTATCGTTGCAGCTTGATCTTGACCTCACGCCTCAGTCTGCATCCTATAACCAGGTGTCTGTTCCATCAATAACTCATAACTTTGGAAATTGCGTTCATCATGGCCCATCAATCTACAAAAAATTGCAAAATAGTTGCTGAGGGGGTTGTATCAGTTTTGGTAATAGATGGCAGTTATCTATGTTGTGATTTCCTCCCACCTGGTAGATTGAGCACCAGAGCGAGGGAACTACGCTTGGTCATACATGTGCCTCTGGTCGCAATGACATTGGTCCCCCTCCTGCTAGATAGTTCGTGAATATCGAACATTGATCTTCAGGGAAAATTTTAAGAACCCCCCCTAAATTAATAAATATAATAAATGGGCGAATCTCCATGGTATATAGGAAAAATGGAAGGCGATTTTATCAATAATATAATATGTATATATAATTTTTTGGCGAATCTCTCACCAGGCATGGCGAATATTTTACTCAATTATAATCTTGTAATATCTTGGAAAGTATTCCACTAAATAATAACTTTGTAAAAGTCCTAGTGATCTTAGCATTGTGAAACTCTAGAGAATTTTTTCGAAAAAATATAAAAACATATGACAGAGCCACATGGTGGCAATATCACTGTTTTTTTTCACATTTCCACGACATGGAACTTGTTTATAAAATTATAAAAAAGCCAACCAAGTCCCTTATAATATGTAGGTAAGCTTATAATAGAGTATGATACCTCTACTATGCTTGTCTTCGTTCAAGTGTCATATCTGCTATACTTAACACTGTGAATCACAAATCTCTCAAAACTCAACTCTATAGTGTAATTAAAACCTTTGGAAATTGAATTTGACAACTCTATAAAAATGATTAGTGAAATATAAGCTTTTGTGAATGAGCCCACTAACTATCACTGCTAAACAATCAATCTAGACTATGAAATCTTCCATCTTGATCACAATCGTGCTCATGATCAAGGGAGTGCGACCACCTGGCTTGACATAATGGCCATCATAGTGT